>CBVK0101297811.1:0-13991 GCA_900067695.1 Picea abies | reverse complement strand
CCTACATAGAGGAAGAGGGGGGATTCTCATATCAAGGTGGACTCCCCACCACCCTTAGGAAAACATGGTAGAGTGATATTTTCATCAAGGGCATGTTTGGATCGGGAGAGCAGTGGTGGAAGCATTGCTTCGACGAAGATTTCTTCTTCATTCACTAGATCAACCTCGAGCTATGATCATGGATTTTTAGCTCAAGTCACCTCGACAACCCTAGTTATTCGGCAGGGATAACATCATACCTCAGTATGCCATCTCTTTCCATCCCCTCTTTCAATTATACGTTACAATCCTTTTCTCTTTTGGGTAGAAATTGGGTAAGGACTCTAAAGAACCCTCCCCCCTCCTTTGATCACCTGGCCACTTCAACCTTCTCCCTACCTAGACCCCCAATTACCTCATGTTCTCTATCCTGGCTCACACAAAATTTTCTCCTTCTGGATGCCAATACAATGATTCCTCCAAGGAATCGAAGGAAGATATGGTGGCCTACCAGTTAAGAAATATACACATATTGATTGTTGGAGAGGTAAGTAAGAAGTTGGATGGATTGGGTTTGAACCCAGTACCCTCTTAGAGAGGAAAGGGATAGGGGAGAAATATTTTTCTTTCCAAAGCACAATCTAGAGCTATAATGGATTTGGTAGCAGGAAAACAATTATCCATCTGTGGGGCCCTTAGAGCATCACAAGACCTTGAAGGGGTCTCGAAATGAAACTTGTCTCTTTCAATTGTTGGGTTGTGGTGAGCCCCTCTAAGAAATATTCCCTTCACATGCTGGTGGAGTTGACCTAGCCATATCTCATCCTTCTTCATGAAACCTTTAGGGAAGAAGCTTTGGTTATCCCCTTTCTGGAGGCTTTTATCAAACAGTGGAAGTTCCTTGGTGCCGATGCAAAGGGTCACTCTAGGGGCTTGGACATTGGCTGGAATTCCAAATCAATCAAGTTTCTAAACTCTTGGGGCTTTGAATCAGGCCTTGGCCTAAATGTTTTCCTAGAGGAATTGTGAAGATGTTTTAATGTCTTGAACATTTATGGACCATATCATGAGTGTGCCTCTTTCTAGGAAATCCTTCTTAACAATTCCTTTATGAGCTATGGCGATCTCATCCTAGGGGGTGATCTAAAGTTTTCCTTAGGGATGGTTGAACCCTGGCTCCCCAGAGCTCATCTCGATTCCCTCTCGGGTTTATTCAGTCACATCCTAGGCGAAAATGGACTGATTGATATAGCACCCATAAAGCTCAGTCCCACCTGGAGAAATAAGAGAGTAGGGGAGGAACATATCACAAAAATATTAGATTGATTTTTTATCACAGAGAAGTTGTTGGAGGCACCATTACACTTCAAACAATGGGTAGGAAGTGGGGGTGATTTGAACCACCTTATGATTTTTATGGAAATTGTTGGAAGACCTAAAAAATTGACTAGCCCTTTCAAATTCATTTCTCCTTGGTTAAAGGAGGAGGAGTTTATTTCTTTGGTCAAATATTATTGGACGCCCATCAACTGTAATGCAAAAGAACGGGCAGTAGTCCAGTTTGCAACAAATCTAAAAATCTTGAAAAAGGCTACAGTGGAGTTGGTACGTTGGAAGAGACATAATGATGAACAAGACCTCATTAATGTTGAAGCAACACTAGAATCTATCTATGATTTGGAGGGAGGGAATTATGCTTCCCCTAAGTCAAAAGGGGCATTGCTAGCTCTAAAAAAGAAGTGAAGACAACTTCTAAGAAGAAAAGGAGAATACATGGACATTAAAAAATTGAGCTTTGTGGTTACAGAGCGAGGATGAGAATAAATTTTTTTTCTAGCCCTATGCAAAGGAAGAAAAATGGCGAACATTATTTGGAGGCTTAATGATCCTATGGGAAGGCCCATTTCCTCCTTTGAAGGTATGGCTTAGCTGGGGATAAGGCATTCTCATAATATTTTTAAAGTTGATGAACGAGTCTCTATAGATGTTATCATTCGCTTAGCACTTTTCTTCCCAAGTTTTGTCGATGAAGAAGATAATAGGGCCCTCGTGGCTGAGATCTCTGTAAATGAGCTCAAACAAGTCCTTTATAGCTTCCAGAAAGACAAAATCCTTGGATCAGACAGTTGGACCATTGAATTCTTCCTAGGTATTTCTCATATTATCAACATGAACATCCTCAAAGTGGTGGAGGAATCTCACATAAACGATCATATTCATGCGCCTCTTAATGCCACCTTTATAGACCTTATTCTTGAGACAGACGACCCCCAATCTATTGAGGAATTCAGACCTATTTCGCTCTATAATCACATCTACAAAGTGGTGCAAAAATTTATTAGCAGAAGGATAAAGTCCATACTCTCAAAATCAGTGTCAGATGAGCAATTCGATTTTCTGAAAGGCAGGCAGATTCATGAAGCAATTGGCGTGGATCAAAAGGCACTACACAACATAAAACCCGAAAAGAAAAAGGTGCAATGATTAAGATCGATATTTAAAAAGCCTATGACAAAGTTAGTTGGATCTACATTAGGCTCCTTCTAACTCATTTGGGTTTTGAGCTCCCCTTTATAAATTGGATCATGAGCTGCATTACGACAATTTCTTTCGTAGTTCTTATTAATGGGGTTGTCTCTGCTTTCTTTCTAGCAAAACATGGATTAAGACAAGGTTGTCTCCTGTCACCTCTCCTCTTCCTCTTGGTAGCAGAAGGCCTTAGCCACACCATTGGAGATGCAAAAGATAGAGGTGAGTTCCAGGGTATATCAATATCTTCCACTTTAAAGATAACACCTCTACTTTTTGTGGATGATGTTCTGATTTTCTGTAATGGGCAGAGGTGGTATGCGGAAAAACTAAGCTCGATTTTGGATCTATTTGGTTGTTGGAAGACCTAAAAAATTGACTAGCCCTTTCAAATTCATTTCTCCTTGGTTAAAGGAGGAGGAGTTTATTTCTTTGGTCAAATATTATTGGACGCCCATCAACTGTAATGCAAAAGAACGGGCAGTAGTCCAGTTTGCAACAAATCTAAAAATCTTGAAAAAGGCTACAGTGGAGTTGGTACGTTGGAAGAGACATAATGATGAACAAGACCTCATTAATGTTGAAGCAACACTAGAATCTATCTATGATTTGGAGGGAGGGAATTATGCTTCCCCTAAGTCAAAAGGGGCATTGCTAGCTCTAAAAAAGAAGTGAAGACAACTTCTAGAAGAAAAGGAGAATACATGGACATTAAAAAATTGAGCTTTGTGGTTACAGAGCGAGGATGAGAATAAATTTTTTTTCTAGCCCTATGCAAAGGAAGAAAAATGGCGAACATTATTTGGAGGCTTAATGATCCTATGGGAAGGCCCATTTCCTCCTTTGAAGGTATGGCTTAGCTGGGGATAAGGCATTCTCATAATATTTTTAAAGTTGATGAACGAGTCTCTATAGATGTTATCATTCGCTTAGCACTTTTCTTCCCAAGTTTTGTCGATGAAGAAGATAATAGGGCCCTCGTGGCTGAGATCTCTGTAAATGAGCTCAAACAAGTCCTTTATAGCTTCCAGAAAGACAAAATCCTTGGATCAGACAGTTGGACCATTGAATTCTTCCTAGGTATTTCTCATATTATCAACATGAACATCCTCAAAGTGGTGGAGGAATCTCACATAAACGATCATATTCATGCGCCTCTTAATGCCACCTTTATAGACCTTATTCTTGAGACAGACGACCCCCAATCTATTGAGGAATTCAGACCTATTTCGCTCTATAATCACATCTACAAAGTGGTGCAAAAATTTATTAGCAGAAGGATAAAGTCCATACTCTCAAAATCAGTGTCAGATGAGCAATTCGATTTTCTGAAAGGCAGGCAGATTCATGAAGCAATTGGCGTGGATCAAAAGGCACTACACAACATAAAACCCGAAAAGAAAAAGGTGCAATGATTAAGATCGATATTTAAAAAGCCTATGACAAAGTTAGTTGGATCTACATTAGGCTCCTTCTAACTCATTTGGGTTTTGAGCTCCCCTTTATAAATTGGATCATGAGCTGCATTACGACAATTTCTTTCGTAGTTCTTATTAATGGGGTTGTCTCTGCTTTCTTTCTAGCAAAACATGGATTAAGACAAGGTTGTCTCCTGTCACCTCTCCTCTTCCTCTTGGTAGCAGAAGGCCTTAGCCACACCATTGGAGATGCAAAAGATAGAGGTGAGTTCCAGGGTATATCAATATCTTCCACTTTAAAGATAACACCTCTACTTTTTGTGGATGATGTTCTGATTTTCTGTAATGGGCAGAGGTGGTATGCGGAAAAACTAAGCTCGATTTTGGATCTATTTGGGAAGGCAACATGGATGCAGATAAATGATCAAAAATCCACTCTCTCGGTCCACCTTATGAACAAATAGGAGCTTGGATGCTCTCAGGCCCACTTCCCCTATGATCAAAAGGTTTTCGATGAAGGACTAAAGCACTTGGGATTCCATCTAAAACCAAATAGTTACAAGAAAAAGGACTGGTATTGGCTAATTACAAAGCTGGAAAAGAGACTAAAATCTTGGAGTTTTCAATGGTTATCTGGAGCAGGAAGATTGATATTGGTCAAATCAGTCCTTGAGGCAATTCTGGTGTATTGGATGTCTCTTACGTAGATCCCCAAGGGAATCTTGAAAAAAGTAAGGTGTCTTTGTTTCAAATTTCTATGAGTAGGCACAAAGGATCATTTTTTCATGCCATGGGTAAAATGGGAAACTTTGGTTGTACCCAAAATGTTGGGAGGTTGGGGCTTAAAAAAACTTTTCATGTTCTCAAAGGCCCTAGCAATAGAATTTAGTTGGAGACTGATCACCACTTATATTCTTTGAACAAAGGTGGTTTCTCAAAAATATATCAGCCCCAACTCTGTGGAGGAATGGATTAGGAGGCCTTCAAAGGAGACCACAAACTACTCAATAATTTGGAAATCACTTATCAAGTCCTTTCATGTGGTAGGGGAGGGTTTGGCTTGGCATGTAGGAAAAGGCGAAAAAATTAGAATTGGATCTGATCCTTGTTCGAGTAGTGGTACAAACCATATTCTCCCCCGAGCCCTAATCGATCACCTACACAATCAGGGAATCTACCACCCAGATCATATTGTTGATATGGACAAAACAACAATATGGATTCACGAATGGAAGTATCTTGAGCATATTGGGTTGGGGGAGGTTTTTTCTACACTATGGTCAGACTATATTAGAGCCCTCGAAATTGGACATATCAGTATCATAGTAAGGGAGGATGAACTGGTATGGAAACTTTCCCCTCATGGTGTCTACACTCTGAAAGTAGGATACTCTCAAATCAACGTAGATCTACTTCAACGAGAACTTTCTTAGTGATGGAAAGCTGTGTGGAAGGTTAAATTTCCATTAAAAGCTCACATTTTATGTGGTTCCTGATAAAAAACAAAATCCAAACTTGGGACAGAATGAAGTTCATAAATCTAGAAGGATCGGGGTGGTGTGCATTATGTAAGGCCAATGAGGAAACTATTTCTCATCTCTTTATAAATTGTTCGTTTGTTAAACTCAAATTGATCCAGGTGGATATCGGTGGCCACCCACCTTTTCCAAATGGCTATTATTGAATATCTGTGATATCTCTGTGCATTTCCTTATTATATCTCCACTCTCATTTCGTGCCGAAAATAATCCGAATCACAAATGCTCAAATGCCTTGGGCCAAGTATGTTTGTGGCAGGGCCATACAACTGAATAGGCCTGATGCATTTGGGCCTCAAACCTAGCAAACAACAACATAAATGCCCTCCCACTGATCATTAACTGGGGAGCTGGGCTGGCTAGAAATACATACATTTTCAAAGACCAACCATCCATTCCAGAAATCATTGTTGCACAAGGCCTTAGTATCCTCTCTCATTTCCCTCAAGGAAAATATCATAATTCAGTAAGAGCTATTATTGAAGAAATTTGTGGACTTTTAGAGACCCTGGGCCTTTTTCGATTGGGCCTCTCAAAACATCTATTAGAACAGTGGAGGAGGAGCACTCCTTCATTTTTCATAATCACATTTCTTCAAACTCAAAATGGATTTAGGACCCATAACAATCAATTATGCAGAGTTGATGGCATTAAAACGTTTATTGATTTTTGTCGGGGAAAAAGGAATTACCTCCCTCTAGATCTCTAGAGACTCTATGATAGTGATAATTTGGATCAGAAAAACTTAGAAATACCATAACATCAGACTCCTTCCTATTCTTGATGACGTGTTTATCATATTGTGTGAATATTATTCTTTGCAACATGTATACAAGGAATGCAACATAGCGGTCGATGCACTCTCTAAGGTAGGCTTACAACTGGATTTTGGGTAGTGGCAGATAAAGAAAATAAAGGATGGCTCACACTATGAATTTTATTACAGAACATTCATAGATATGGTGGGCCATTCGAGTTGTGACCTTAAAATCTTGTCTGGACTGGTCTATTTTATATGTTCGTGGATTCATTCATACTTCCAATGTAATGGTTTCCTAAATTTCTCGGTCTCTTACATGCCATGTCTTTTTATTAGTCACTCTAAAGCTCTACATGACTTCTCTATTTTATATGTTCGATGCTTTTGGTATTTTGTTCGTGGTTGCTCAAGAATGTATATGATCATGGCGCACGAGGCTAATCCCTACTCCGTTTTTCTTCTCCTATCAGTGATGTATTGTCTTTTTGGTGGTGTTTTCTTCTTATTGGTACTCCGATGTACAATATTTTCAAGTTCTCTTTCTTGGTTTAGGGTTATATGTGAAGCAATCTAGAAGTCTTGGAATGCATACAAGCCATATTTCCATGCTCTACTTCTCGAAGGTGTTCAATTTTCCGCTAGGTAAAGACTATTTTGACAAAATACATGGCTACATGTATTGTTGAGAATGTAAATTTCTTTTCTACTTGAAACAAAATTTACACTTTTTTTCCTAGGGAAAAAAATTCCAAACCCTTGTTATCTAACCCTTATGAAACCTTAATCCTATATCCCTTATACACTAAAACCCCTAGATTCCATAATCCCTAAATGTTTTAACACTTTAAACCTAAATTCAAACATCTATAATGCATAATTTGTAACCCAAATAATACATATGACCCCTAAACCCAATAACCTTTTAGGAATATTACATTTAACTCGTATAACTTCTAACCATTAAAGTTGCTTACCTCAAAACCACTAATCAATATAACTCCTAACCCCTACATCCCATAGCACATATAACCTCACTAATCAATATAACTCCTAACCCCTACATCCCATAGCACATATAACCTATAACATATAACACCAAACCCTTGACTCTCATAACTTATTAAACCTAACCCCGTAACCCTTACAAAACAACCCATATAAACCCCTAAACTAAATAACACAAAAACCCTATCTCATAACTCCTAATGGCTCCAAATGTTAACTTGTATCATTCATAACATATGACAATCACATATAACCCATAGCACATATAACCCATATGCCTTAAACTAAAAAAATATGATAATCTATAACCCATATAACCCCTAGACCCTAACGTACATAACTCTTATAATTGGTATGTTCAACATAAACCTTATAATTATTAACACATAACTCCTATAAATCTTAACACTACAACCACTAACTTGAATAACCCCCAATTCTTAAGAATTGAACCCTTCAATCTCTAACCACTACAATCCTTACAACCATTAACTCCTTTCCCTTAAAACCCATAACCTTTATGACCCTTATCCATTAACCTTTATAATCTGCCACATAACTCTTGTTGTCATGCCCCATATTATTATTATTAATATAAATAATAATAATAATAATATCAGGAATATAATAATTCTCCTAAAAATAGGTCATAATAAGTATTTATTATGGATATTAGGGTAATTAAAGAGAATGGTAAAATAAGTAACAGTAATTAATGAAGAAACCGTAAATCATAATAAATAATTAAACAATGGACCCTGAGGATTGGGTTCTTTACCACAGATGGATTTTATATAAAGCGGGGGAAGGATGAGAAAAGGACATCTCTTTTTGACACATCTTTCTTTGGTTGAAGCTATAGAAAGGGAAAGTATAAGGATTCACTAGCATGGTAGTATATTGAGGCTCAAGGGTGACCTGCTACTAAGGATGAGAGTAGCAAGGTCTACGGTTGGGTGGAGAATTATCCCCCACTTTGTGTTGTGGTTTCCAAGTCAGGGATCAAGGTATGGTTGCGTTTATGAAGTCACGGGGTTGCAAGTAAGTTGGTTCTTCAACACACGTAAGTTCCTCACTCATGTGAGTTGATTAAAATTTCATTAGGGTTTCCTTAATTCTAAATTATTGGTTAAATATTTGGATGATTTATGGATTTATCTAGTTAGAACTTTGGGACATTACACATGGTATCAGAGCCAAGGGTTTCAACCCTCAAGGCCTATGGGCCTTCCAAATTAATTTAAGTTAATTTAGTTGGGTCTAATTGGTTTTCCACTCCAACTCTTCTCCATAGTCGTAGCAATCTGGTGAATTTGACTCTGGATTGTCCTAAACATTTTCTTTGGGATAGTTGGAAATTTCTTGGGTATTTCCTTGTGAGATTTATAAGGCATTTATTTAGTGTGTTTGTCGTCAATATTTGGATGATTGGGATCATGTGGAATGACTAACAATATTTTTGAATTTGTTATATAGTGACCTAGCCTTTTACAAACCTAGTGAGAAATCATGTTCATTGATTCCACTAAAGTATTAATCATTGTGGTTTATTCTAGATATTGTTTCTGAGGCATAGAAGGTCACATGGACGTTGAATCAATAAGTAATATTATCCAACATATATGCCCCTATGGACTAGGAGTTGTTTTGGAGTTTGGATCAACTATCAAATGGTGAACTTGTGAACCGGTATTGAGTATATACAGATCTATTCATGGGAAGAGATCCCTGGAACTGTGGTGATCCATCAACTGTTAACAAACAAATGGCCACTAGGGGAAAATTTTTGCTACATATGGATACCCAACAACTACAACCTCCAATGTGGCTACTACTTTGTCAGTGCTAGTTCCTCCATGTTCTTCTAGTCTATATTTTTGGATAGCAAGTTAATTAGTTTAGTTTATGCTTTTGGTGTATACTTGGGCACTCCTACAGATGCTTTAGTTGAATGTACTTTTGTTTCAATCCCATTGACCTATTTTTGTCACTCTTTGAAGATTAATAAAATTATCTTATCTTGCATAAGATATGCTAAGAAGATATAGTGACCTTATTGAGGTTGCTCCAATCTTTAATTTCTTGAAAAAAATCCAATAAAAATGCATATAAATAATTATGAATGCTAACTATGACCTTGCATTGCATATATTGCTTATGCATATTTGCAAATGCACTCGAATAAATTCCAAACTTGTATATGACCCCTTTCAAGTATACAAAAAAAAAAACTAGAACCCCACAAAATAAGTAGCCTAGCAACAGGAATCTCAAAGAAGAGCTAATTGCTATCTCGATAGCCTTTCAAATTGCTTCAAATTTCAATGGCTTTAATACCACTCCTTGCTCATTTATTCTAAAGACAAAGATGTCTTGTAGAATCTATTTTCAATATACAAAATCAAAATCGCTAACAACCCTATTGCCAAGGAATAGTATCATAAAAGAACCATAGATACAAACTAAAAAAAATAAAATATCTAAAATCCAAACTAAGTTCATAGTAAGGAATGATGGTAAGAATAGACAAAGGAGTGTAGCCAACAATATCAATGCCATGAGAACTGATGAACACATTTTTTACTGCTCTTGCCCATGGATTAAATCATGTAAGTCTTAAAATTCTAAGAAATTCAGTTTGGCTTGTAAGCTTCTCTGGTTGGCATGCAAGGCTAAATCAATTAAAGATTTAGAAGTTTCACCATTAATACATGTAGACAATGGGTTGAGTTATGTTATATTATATCAATATCTTACCTAAACAAAAAAATAGCAATTGGATTCGCCCCACAAACAGGAAATTATCACAAAGCGACATGGCATGTAATTCATTATATACAACATTTCATGCCTAGGCACTTCACAATGAGGTCATACTTTAAAAAATGTATCAGGATTGTAGCATATACCAACTACAATTTCCCATTCCATAACTGACTTATTATGGATCCTTATGTGAGATAACAAGCATGATTCAGTGCTGAGATAGACCATGTAAAATACCTTTTGTTGCAATTTCATTAAAGCAAAATGTTTCTAATAACATGATGTGAAGATTTCCACTCTCGGGCCACTTCTCTCAAGTTGGCATTGTGTATCTCATTGGCCCAACCTAGGGATTTTACTTTAAGTGCTCTCCTCTTTGAGTCGATATGTATCAATACTATCATGGATGTCATGGTTATTCTTGAGTGATATATTTTGTTCCGTGATATTCAAAGCATGGATAGATTCAATTTAAGTAAAAATAGTTGTAGTTGAAGGATGTGGTATGACAACCTAGAATTGGCACTTTTTTTGTCCCATATTGGTATTGTCTTGTTCCAAACCATGTTAAAGGTGGCATGCACTTACTGGAAGATGAATCTATTTCCATTTTCCCTTGTGATTCCCAACACTCAATTGCTTCATCATGTGCAACCATCTTCATAGATTCATAGGGATTTTTCAGAGCATATCAACAGGGAGCATGTGTGATAATTCATAAGTTTCTCCCAAGTTACCCGTACAGGGGGAGAGGAATGACTTTGCTTCCATATGTGAACAATGTTCAACATTTTGGAAATCTGATAGAATGTGAATGTTATGACCAATCTCATGGGATCATGGTGGCAACATTGTAGAATATAACACCCTCTTTAGTTATCCCCACTTTTTGACTCCCTTGATTCCTCTTTATCTAGGACAATCACACTTTTTTGTTAAACCTGTCAGCAGTTGCACTATGGTTCTTTCCTTCACGTCTGACTCCTTTATCTCTATTACAGGTGATAGGTTTATGTTGGGGTTTAGGATTTGAATAAACTGACTTTGAGGGTTTATCCCAGATCCATTTGTTAGATCCATTAGGGGTTTATCCAATCTTTCTCAAGATCCTTTTGTTTTCTTGAAGTTGCTTATGCTCATTTTTGGATTTAATCAACTGAAATATTGGTCGATATTTAGTTTATGGTTTTCGCAGTGTGAAAACCTATATAAGAATGGGAAAAAAATGTGACAGTCTTTTAAGTTTGATGTATGTATGATTTAGTGGTCAATGAGTGGACGACCTATCCTGGTCTTTGGTCTCCCAAGCCTTTTATAAACATATCAATTTCTTTTAAACTGTATATATTTCATATATTGATCGACTTGTTTTTTTTTTATCTATCTTTTTGAAGAAATAGTCACTGGAAACCTAGGGGATGGTTGCCCCACTTTTCTGGATACAATATCTCTAGTAATTAGCATAAGATTAGAACTAGTGTAGATTAAATCCCTAAGGGATTTGAATCGGATACTTGTGCACCAAATTTTCCAAATAGCTAGTAACATTAGAAGCAACTGGTAGATCTACCTCCTTAGTAGAAGAATCCCTATTCTGTCAATTGAAAGAATCTTGATTGATTTTCCATTCTCCATGGCCTAGTTTACATACAGTGATTTATAAAGGAGTCACTGATGCAAATTCTGAAGAAGCCATCATATCAAGTATAAAACCGCCACTGTCAAAAGTCAAGGATTGAAGTTGGTGTGATCATTTTCATATGTCACCATTTGAAGTGTAAATTCCACAGCGTATTGATCAGCCATCGTTCAGAGTCATCACTCAAGAAGATAGACAAAAATGTGGGCGTAAGAGGAAGCAATCCAAAACTACCACCGCCTTGGACGAATGAAGTCATCACTATATCACAACAACTGTGAATTTGAAGTGATGAAAGCCACGATACTCATCTAACTCTATCTGACTTGAATTTGCTACATAGTCAACATTAATTCGATGCTAAGATAAAATGGGCCAATAGAATTGAGTAGCAATTTATTAGTATGAAAATTTTCCAACAATGTTCAAAAATCTATTTTCATCAGTAGAGAGAATGTGCCTTGAGTAGAGTAGATTTGAGCAGAGGAAAATCTATATTCGTTAAGAATTTTTCAAATCTGTGAAAATTTCAGTTTGACAACAAAGTAGGGCATAAATGGTGCAATTGTAGAAACCCTAACGATCTCTAGAAATCAGGATCTATTGCAGTTTCAAAAACCCTAACAATGGGGGTCATTCTGGAAAGTAAATAGGAAGGCTTAGTATGGCTTAAATTTCATAAAGATTGGTTATGGTTGTGAATAGAAGGCTTCTTACATTAATATGAGTTGTAGAAACACTAACGATCAAGACTGTACTAGGAAGTTAGCAATCTTCATCGAGAAAGAATGACTCCATTTGAGACTTCTCCATGTAGTGTTGTTTTACTCTATTGTATGTTGTTGAAATTTGTATGATTGTTGTGTACTGTCACTGAAGAAAAGAAAAAACGCTATATCAAAGAGAAGGTGTGAGAGACTAAGACCTACAACGGATACTAATTTAACATCCTATTCTTCAAACTGGTTGAAAATGTGTAAAACCATACCTACATTCTTCAGCAATTTGTGTAAAACACTTGAAATGGTGAGTCTCGTCAACACTTGAAATGGTGAGTCCTGGCACGAGTGTCTGCCATGTTCATGAATTAAAATGAAAATAGAGAATACACCATACACATTTTGAATGTAAATCGAAGGTGATGCTATTGTTCCAAATTTGTTTTATATAATCTAGATATCCCATGTTGTGATAATTCATTCATTACAAGTATTTTGAAGTTTAATACAATATGGTTGACAAGCTATACGTATCCTTTGAAGTTGATATATTTTTAACCAATTCTTGGCACCAAGCAAAATATATTGCTTTAGAAAATAAGACCAACATCACTTGTTTTTATCCTGCACTTGTTTTTATCCTGTGTGTGTGTGTGTGTTCGCTAGCCAAATGTTTGCCTTCCTTGGCTTGGTGCTTCACTGTAAAAATGTGTTTAAGAACTACCCTCTTCATTATAGAGATTATTATTTTGCTCCTATAAGAGTAGCTCTAGCTATATATAGGATAAAAACATGTGATGTTGGTCTTATTTTCTAAAGCAATATCTTTTGCCCGGTGCCAAGAACTGGTTAAAAATATATCAACTTCGAAGGATACATATAGCTTTTCAACCAAATTGTATTAAACTTCACAAGACTTTTAATGAATGAATTATTACAACATAGGATATCTAGATTATATAAAACATGATTTGGAACAATAGCATCACCTTCGGTTTACATTCAAAATGTGTATGGTGTATTTTGTATTTTCATTTTAATTCATGAACATGGCATATACTCATGGCGGGACTCACCATTTCGAGTGTTTACGGGACTCGCCATTTCAAGTGTTTTACACAAACAACTGAAGAACATAGGTATGTTTTTCCAATTACAATCAAATCAACATACCATTTTGATTTTCATATTTGGAAACGCTAACCAATATTCAATAGAGACGTGCTTGCAACATCTTATTTTATGACACATCCAAGATTCTACATTGTAGAGTACATGCATTTCGATGTGTTAGAGAATGTAGCTATATGTGAAAAGGTGAAAATAAATAGAAATTTTATCGTATAAATTTCTAGAATGTTTTTCTTGACATGTCAATAAAAAAAGTACGATTTAAAAAAAGTTGCCTTTTGTTTATTGAAAAGATGCATGCCATGGGCCATTTGACCATTTTGCTTGAAACACTATAACATCATTATTCAAAAATGCAACTTCAGAGTGTTAAGACATATTGTCGTAATGTCCATTGGGTATAGCTTGGGTGGTTGGGAGGAATGGTTTTTACCCTCCCCACTCAGGTTCAATTCCATGTAAGTGACATGTGATTCCCTTAAATGGGTCTATATGATGCTCTTGTTG
>CBVK0101297798.1:0-13245 GCA_900067695.1 Picea abies | reverse complement strand
TATATATATATATATATATATATATCAAAATGGGATCCATAAGTACAAAATGTGGGTCGCCTAGCCCTTGAATGTCATATAATGCCATATAAGTAAAAAAAATTGTGCTATGAGCACATAATATATCTATGCCTTTGGTCGATGAACTCTATCATAACAAACAACAACATTTTCCAAATGTTGAAATAGTCGGACCCATGGCTTGGGTACCCCAACAACATGACGTTGCATGCCTATGGGGAGGTCATCAATAGTATCCATGGACACATTGCGAGTGAGGCCCTCAAAATTCCTACCCACACCATGCAAGGTCCTAGTTGCATAATCATTGGGTCCTTCCTCCTTTCTCCCTCGTTGGCTATGTCGCAAGGCATTATACAGCCTCAGGAGTTCTCTATCTGCATAAAACATAAAGAACATGTCATTATTTTAGATCTCACAAAAAGATAGGACTTGTTACGTTTCTATGTATGTATATATATTTTCAAAAAATAAAAATTAAATAACACAAAAATAATTTACCTATTTCCTATGGCTCAACCTCAAGAGGGATGATGACATCTGGATCGTTGGTGAAATCGATTCCAACATAGGGGTATTCCTTAATAAAGGGAGACTGTCTCTACCCCAGCTAAAGAATTCATCGACATATGTATTGGAAAATTTTCCACCTCCTAGTAGAGATATCATCTCGTTCCATCGAACCATGGTTGGCCATGGTCGCAAGTGTCCTCATATGTATCTCCTCAGGCTCATCATAGGAACTCACTCAAAGAAGAAAGTTCATAGGATGCTATTGAAGCCAAATTTATTGATATTCCTAAGCTTGCAATCAGTGAGTTGTGATTTCATGCAGTTCAACATTGTTGTACTCTAGTCATACATCATGGGTCTTAATCATTCAACCCCATGTTGCATCTATTCCTGTGATGCCATGTGAAAAGAGTTGGATCCCATGATCTAAACCATATTATAGAGGATGACTCAAAGAATCAAGTTGGTTATCTGTTTTATAGGCACTTGATATCCACTTTTCTCAGTGTCGACATAATAATACTAATTAATGTAGTCATTTACACTCCGCCCACCTCCTACACAAGTTTGGAAGTTTAGTTCTTCCCCTCTCCTAAACAAACCTGTAATGAAGTAAATGTCTTCCACGGTGATTGTCAGTGATTTAACAAAAAGCATAAATTCCTCGGCATTAAGGTGCCCATATTCAATCAAGAGATTCAACAATCTCCTTTGGGCCCTCATGCCACTAATTTGAAAAATGAATTGCATGTTGCATGCACGTAGAATTTGTTTGGTATCATCATCATCGAAAACTTCCCGGTCTACTTCTTCGTGGTCACATTCTCTCTAATGAACAAACATCCTGCCCAATTTCTAATAAATGTTTGAGTTAACATTTATTTTTCAAACATATCCCTGGGAATCCACATACCCCAATTGGAACAATCGCAAATATCCATGATTGTTGCTTCCACCAACTGTGGATATATTTGGGTTTCCTTAAGGAAGCCCACAGATGTGCAGATACGAGTTGAAAAAGAGAGGCTTAAGCCCCAATTTTTCATGAAAATGAATAAATAATGAAATGAAATACAAGGTAGGGTGTAGATACTTACTTGGTCCGAGTGTAAAGAGGTTTCATTGCTCCAAGATCTGCAAATCTTCGCTAGAAGTTCTAGGGTTTTTTTTCACTTTGGTTGTTTTTTGGGTAAAATGGTAAAAATAACTTGGTAAATGGGTAAATAAACCAATATTTCTTAAAATTGTAAAAACCCACTTCCTATAGTTTTGGTATTTTTTCCAAAATTTCAACTAATGGTTAGTCTCTTGTAGTTTTATGGTTTTTTTGAAATTATTAGGTTATACTTTGGACCTTTTTGGTTTCTTCACGTCGATTGGACGAGTTGTTTAATAGGCTCTTGGTAGGTAATGTTCTCATAACTAAAATTTAGGGTAGGTTTCATTTACCGAAACTTTTGCATTCATCAGTTGTCATTTCTGCTTGTTGTCACAGGTACAGACCCCCTTCAACTCTAAAAATGCACCAACAAATCCTAACTACTGGCCCTTTTCAGAAACACCTACAAAGCAGATGCAATCTCACCTGAAGTAGCAATAGGGGGTTACAGGACATAGGTGTCTACAACCAGAGGAAATGCAAATTGATTCCAAAACACAACAAAAAAAAATCTAGATATTCTTTACCATTCTTAAGCTTACTTCATGAAGTTATATCTCTGATCTAACACAAAAATGCAGTAACAATATATCATATGAAAAATAACACAACATCAACCACAAATACAATAAGATATGAGTGGTTCACCCTCTCCCTAGGGCTATGTCCACAGAACTATGTTTCTTGATATATTAGATGAAAACATATAGTTCTATCTGCGCACTTAGCTGCAGATATTCTCTCTTTCTCTCTTTCTCTTCCCTCCCTGCACACCCAGCTACAGGGTTGATCTTCTCACCCAGATGAAGATCCAGAATACAAACTTAATATTTCTCTCAACAAGAATAATCGACAATTAACAACAACAATAATAATACGAATGAACCCCCTCCTAGGTCTTCTATACCTTTATTTATACATTACATGACCAAAGTCTAGGTGTCAAAACCCTAGATCCAAAACCCTAGGTCCACTTGACCAGCGTTTTAAGGGATTCTCCAGCCTATTCCTCCTTATTTTCTGTGAGGTGCTCCAAAGCATTCGTTGGTGTCTTCTTCCACTTGCTGAGTTGTCCACAATCCCTCCTCTTTGTTTCTTTATATTCCTTGATCTTCTCTTCCAATGGCTAGCTTTTCCTTTACTTTGCTCCTTCTTTTCTTCTTCTTTAACCACTTTGACCCTTCCTCGGTTTATGTGCCTTCCCGCGTAGTTCATACTTCGCCTTTCCTCCTTAATATTTGCTTCCTTACATAATGTTGGTTACTACATTCCTTTACCATATGAGTTATTGACCTAGGGTTCATGTCTTTCAGGTTTCCAACAAAGCCTCTAAAACTATCGACCCTCCTGGTAGACCAGAAGGCAACACAGTACACAGAATGCACTACGCAATCTCACCCGAGATAGATTTAAATGCGTGGTTGTAAGAATCAGGTGTTTACAACCTATAATTGAGTATGAGATAGGGTTTTATTATTCAGATCCATGTACTACAAATTGTGATTGCAATCTACTATTATTCATAAGTGCGCATTTATCTCTCAGTTTATTTTCCGAACAACATAATCATATTCCATAACAATGTATTAACTCATTCATTAAGCATAACAATGATTGCAATCTACTATTATTCATAAGTGCGCATTTATCTCTCAGTTTATTTTCCGAACAACATAATCATATTCCATAACAATGTATTAACTCATTCATTAAGCATAACAACTAACTGTTGAAATAAAACAAAGATGTACATGAATTCATCACATTACACATATATTACCGTGGTTCACCCCCTCCTGGGATACGTCCACAAATATTTGGCTCTTGGCTCTTTTATTATGGTAATTATGTATTTCCAATGTCGCACGCTTACAATTCTCCTCAGATGGGTAAGATCTATATGAGGAAAACTAGATCGCACCAAGCTCCCTAGACTACGATCTAATCCTCATATCTTCCTCCTCTCCTCTGTTCTTATCTCAATAGCTTACAAAAATGGTTTGTAACGGTATTACATAACGCATCAGCTCGTACATACTATGACAAAATATTACAAAAACCCAATTAATACAAAAAGAGAACCAACCTCTATCTGATAACTGTGTATCTATATTTATATATATCGGGCTCTTCAACCATTTACAATGTATTACCAAAAACCTAACCCTATCGACATTAGGTCTTCCTCCCATACATGTGTGTTTTTCTTCCTCCAACTATCACTTTCCTTGTGCACACTTTCTTGCATGCGCACATGTTGTTCTTCCTCCAGTTGTTACTTCAGTTTCTGCATGCTTTCTTTCCCACGATCATCCTTCTTTCCACTTCATCCTAGTGCCAATAGGCCCCCAACACTGACATGTGACTTTTCCCAGGTCACCTAATCCTTCTGAGCTTCTTCGATCTCCTTGGTGATCATCTCCAACTTTTCCTTGAGCTATGCATCTTTTGTCAGTGTCTGCATGGTATAGTCCTTGATGGTTTCCACTACCTGAACTATCATTTCGTTGCTCATCAATCCTGCACATTTTGTTTGGGTCTGTGCTATCTTTGTTTTAGCTCCTTCTACCTGTGCGAGTAATTTTTCTACCCATTCCTGTAATGTCTCTATTTGAGCTTGACATTATTGTTTCTGTCTTTACGTAGTAATAAGTTCTGCCTGCATATTCTTCATCTCTTGCATCCCTTTGACTCGTTCTGGGATTAGTATGGTATTCTTCCTCTTTTTGAGTTCTTGGATTGCTACATTGATCCTTTCCTATTCCTTGTCTCAACGTTGGACCTGTGGATCCTCCTCCAACCTTGTCCAAAGTTGCATTACTTTATCAAACAATTCAGCTATTGTACTAACCTAGTGTTCTATCTCCTGCAGTTGCACTCTTTCTTCCTACTTTCTTTTCTCCTTTACTGCCGGTGGAGTGGTTGGTGTGAGTTGTTCTCGGAGATTCTCGATCTCCTTCTGATACTGATCAATTTCCTGCACAATCTAGTCATTATTTTCTGTTACCAGGAGTTCATTTCCTTGCGCAGTGCTTGTCAGTTTCTCAATAATTCCTCCCACTCTTCATTCCAGTTCATTCCTGCGTTCTTTTTCCTCCTAATTTTCGAACTTGGCCTGCTCACAAACTTTTTCCAGCACCTCCTGCTTCTTTGTTTCTTGTTGTAGCTCGAATAAGCTTTTATGTCCACGAGATTGTACCTCATGGTCGACGCTAACCTGCAATTTGTGTAGTTCCCTTGATGGCATCTACATCGAGACCAATTGGATGTGATCTAAATCCTTCAAGGGTATCTGCCCCACGATTTCATCAATGCGTAGCATGCTAGGTTTTATGTAAATTGTTATGTTTGCATGTGGCATGGAGTGGACTAGGTCTTGTTCTTCTACCTCCACTCTGCATGTGGCATGGAGTGGACTAGGTCTTGTTCTTCTACCTCCACTCTTTCGTTGGTCTGTAGTGTCGATGGCTCTATTCCTTTGTTGTTTCTTTCTATCTATACTTCCCCAAATTTCTTGAGGAACTATTCCATTTCTACCATCTCTTTTTACAGTTTATCCCTGTGATGTGTTGCATGATCGAAGTCTTCTATTAGGAAATCTTGGACCATTCTGGTGTTCATTTCCCCGTCGTCCTCTGTGATCGTATAGTCTGGCGATGCTCGTTGCTCCTTTGATTTCTTGCACGTGCTTCCTACCTGCATGATTGGTCTCTTATTTCTTCCTGGTTCCTGTGTGATGGGATTTAGGGCGGTCTCTTGCACTCCCTTAGCTTGTTTATGTTGTCCTTTGGTCGGATATGTAGTCATCGTATAGTCTGGCGATGCTCGTTGCTCCTTTGATTTCTTGCACGTGCTTCCTACCTGCATGATTGGTCTCTTATTTCTTCCTGGTTCCTGTGTGATGGGATTTAGGGCGGTCTCTTGCACTCCCTTAGCTTGTTTATGTTGTCCTTTGGTCGGATATGTAGTCTCTTTCTTCCCCTTCTAGGTCTCTATTCTCTTTGACCCTTCATCTGCCTAAGTCAGCTTGCTTTGGCCCGTCCTCAGTTTCTTGGGCATTGGGATTTTCGAAGGCTATGTTTCCGCCTGCGCTACCTCTCTTTCTTCTATTCTTTCCAGTACTTTCTGGGTAATGGCTGGGATCCTCCATTCATCAGTTCATTCACTGATGACCATGTCTATATCACCCTCTTTGATGCAGTAGATCATATGTAGCCACTATTTATCTACATCCTGCCTTGGTTGTATCCACATTATCTGGCATGTGGCCCAGAAGTTGGTGATGTCAGCATATCGCACGACAACCTCTAGTGTTATTCTCCATGATTGGATGATAGCTTCCTATATATCCTGTAGGTATGCTTCGAATATGATTCTATTCTCTCTCTTATGACTGGCCCGTGGCCCGGATCTCAGTAATAGGTATCCCGCTCCCGCTAGTTGTGGTCTAGTACAAGAAATTACATACCTTGGTTCTCGCCATCCCATGAAGGCTATTAGGGTAATCCTCCATGATTAATGGAACTCTGTGCCTAAGTCCTATGCATCCTTGCAATCCTCTTGAAATAATTTCAATAAATATGGTGCACAACTCATAGAGGTGCCTTCTGCACACTGAGCTGCAACTGCAATGAATCATGCTGGTACTTCATCTTTGCGGCATTTTCTGATCAATTTGCAAGAAAAGATATGCGTACCCAATTGTGCAGCTTTGTTGTTGATTCATTTGATCATGATACCCCTCGTTCTCGTGGTGGTGCCATATTTATTCTTCATTTATTTTGCCAACACTTTCTCCTTGGATTTGTCGTCCAAAATCAACGCAGGATCCATAGCCCGGGTTGGTAACCCTGTGATTTGTGCGATAAGGTCAATAGTTATGGGGACAGGTTTGTCCAGCCATATGTACTCTCCATGTGTGACTGCTAACAACTACTTGATGCATGTTTTCACATATTGGCCTTTGCCAAAATGTGGTAGCTTCAACAAACCTAAGAGTCATGTTTTGTCCAACCCAATTGTCCACTGGTGTGGCTGGTTGATCATTTCTCCAAGTCAGGTTATGTCTATGGTCTGCATAAAGACCCTCTGCGTAAGTTTCAGGAACTTGGTTTCGTCTGATATGTCATGGTCTGAATATTTGAGCTTCCTGACGTGACCCAGTAGCTCTCGTTCTACCTGTACTCCAGCTGGTATGTGTGGTAGAAAAATTTATGCTGCAGGTTTCTTGCAGGGTGAGCTTGGTATCTGAACTTTGTCTTCCTGCTGCAGTGGTTGGTTCTAAGTTCCAAAAACTTCTGTTTTCTCCCCCATAATCCATTCTGGCCAAGCCGAGGCAATTGCAGTGGTCTCCTCTAGTGGTTGACCTGAGATGGTCATTTGTGACTCATCTGGTTACACTGTTGCTTCCAGATTTTGTGTCGTTCCATTCACTTCCTGGGTTGCTTCAATTCTTTCTGGTTGCACTTTCTGTTGGGTTTCTGTTTCCTCATTTTGAGGCTCCTATGTTGTTGCTGGCTTATATTATTTCATGGCCTCTGCTTTTGGTTGCTGAATTTCTTCCACAATCGGTGTATATTTCACCGGTATCATCTCGAGAATGAGATTTTGCCAATGTCGACAATCTCCAGTTGTTGTTGTTCGTTCTCTTCAACGGTCCTCATGACCTGGTTTGAACCCTAGTCGGTCTGCCTATATGGATTACTTCTGCTAGCTTTGGTGGTGCCATAGTGGTGACTGTCAAACATTTGTTGAGTTCAAATAAATTAGGTGAGCTTTGTGGTCTCGCTCTATTCATTCTGGCTTCTATTACTCTCTCTCTGTTTTCCTTTCGCGAATGCACTAGTTGCTCCTGTGCTCGCATGTTGTATGGGATTGTCATGAAGCTTGTCGAGGATGCTTCCTCCATTATGTGTTTAATGCACCATAACTGTGGGTTCAATATATCTATGGTGGTTTCATACTTTCCATTACGCTTGCTTTTCCCTCTCTCATTGGCATGTTTAATGTGATTTATCATCGGTCCTTGTCATGCTTTAATTCTTCTTAGTGCTGTCATGTCATCCTGCTTTTGTCAAATTTTTGTTTCTCGCTTGTTTCCCTTTGTATATGATCGATGTCCTTACCTTTTCTAAATTCATGTTTCGAATTTCATATGGCCTTTCTATCTCTGGCATGCTACACACTTTTTAGTCTTTTTCCCTTTTTGTTCTCTTTTTTATTTTTTATTTTTTATTTTTTTACTGCGCGGTGGGTGGTCGACTGTCCTTATACAGCGTCAGTCAGCTCCCATTGATCATTCCTCTGAGGTATTCTCCTACTAAATATCGTAACTGTACAAATCCTCCATCTGTGACATATTTTACCTCATATGGTCTTAGCTAATGCATTCTAATCTTTCTCGGGTGCTAAAATGATTTGTTGTCATAGAGAAATACTAGATCTCCTTCCTTGAATGTTTTCTTCTTTTTTGTTCTCTTTTTTATTTTTTATTTTTTATTTTTTTACTGCGCGGTGGGTGGTCGACTGTCCTTATACAGCGTCAGTCAGCTCCCATTGATCATTCCTCTGAGGTATTCTCCTACTAAATATCGTAACTGTACAAATCCTCCATCTGTGACATATTTTACCTCATATGGTCTTAGCTAATGCATTCTAATCTTTCTCGGGTGCTAAAATGATTTGTTGTCATAGAGAAATACTAGATCTCCTTCCTTGAATGTTTTCTTCTTGATATGTTGATCGTGCCAAGATTTCTCACTTGCTTTCTAAACTTGTTGATGGAATCCTACTAAGATTCGGTCTTCCTCCATTGACAATAACTGATTCAGTCTCTCATGTACTGTGCCTCCTTCTTTCATTTGTGTGATAGTTGCTATGCATAAGTTGGGTACTAAAAATTCTAATGGCACTACTGCTTCTTGGCCATAGACTAGTTTGAATGGTGTGTTCCCTATCAAATTTTTGAATGTGGTCCTATAATCCCATAATATTGTTGGTACTTTGAGGTCCCAATCATCTCTTTTGACGTTACAGATCTTTGTCAGTGCATTCTCTAGAATTTTGTTGGAGGGTTCTATTGTGCCATTTTCCTGTGGATGATACAGTGTGCTCTTCTGGTGATGAATTTAAAACTCTTCCGTCATATTGCGGATGGTGTTTTTTATGAAGTGTGTGCCTTGGTCACTCATCAAAACTCTTGGGCACCCAAATCTAGTGATTACTTGTTCAAACAAGAAGTGTGCAGTTGTCTCTACGTTGCAATCATTTACCGGTGCAACTTCCACCCATCTTGTTAGGTCATCATGGTGATAATGTATCTTTCCCTTGTTCTTTTTGTTGGTGGGTTAATTGGTCCCACAAAGTCTATTTCCCATTTTTCAAATGCCTGTAATGTTACTTGTGGTCGTAGTGGCATCTTGTCCCTTCTGTTGGGTTTGCCTACCCTTTGACATACATCGCCTCTCTGACAATACTCTTTCGAGTCATTGTGAATCGTTGGCCACCATAGTCCTGCGCATAGTACCTTCAGTGTGGTATATTTTCCTGAATAATTCCCTCCTATGATTCCCTCATGGGATTCTACTAAAATTCTTGGTTGTTTATGCTCTAACACGTACCTGCACAAGATGCTATCTGCGCCCATTTTGTATAGATGTCCTGCAATCAGTTGATAGTCAGTCACGTGGACTACCAGATTCTTCTTCTGCATGGTGGTATATTCTTGTGGCGCAGTACCTATATTCAAGTACTGAATGATCTCTACGAAGTAATCATCAACAATATGTACTGAGAATAACTATGCATCCGGAAATTTGTCTTCTAAATTCGTAGGTTCTTCTCCATTTGTGACCCTTGATAGGTGGTCTAGTCCTGCGTTCAATTTTCCTGGTTTAACGATTACTTCAAAGTCAAATTCTTGAAATAGGAGTAACCAGTGACAAATTCTCCCCCCCAAAAAAACTAGCTTGTTGACTAGGTATTTAAGGGCTGAGTGATCTATGAACATCTTGAAGTTTTTTCCCAATAAGTAATGTTTGAACTTTTGTAGTGCGTAGACCATAGCTAGGCATTCTCTTTCTGTCATGTTATAGTTATGTTATGAGTTTGATAACTTTCTGCTCGCAAATGCTATTGGGTGATCCAAGTCTCCTACTCCTGGCTACGCCAAGATAGCTCCAAGTGATATGGTTGATGCATCTACATGGACATGGAATGTCTTCTCCCAATCTGGAAATACTAATATCAATGCGGTGACCATATTTTCCTTCAGGGTATCCATACCATGTTGGAACTCATCATTCCACTGAAACTTTGTATCCTTTTTTAGCATCTTTTCCATCGATGTAGTAATCTACGCATATCCTTTGATAAATTTCATGTAGTATCCTGTGTGTCCCAACGTCTACAAGATACCAGATATATAAAATATGCAGAAAATAAATAAAATTCTAGAAATGGCAGAATAACAGTAAAATATCCAGCATAATCTAGCTCCAAGTGCTATCGTTGATGCATATACATGCACATGGAATGTCTTTTCCCGGTCTGGAAATACAAGTATTGGTGTGGTAACCATATTTTCCTTCAGGGTATCCAGACCGTGTTGACACTCGTCATTCCATTGATAATTTGTATCCTTCCTTAACATTTTTTCCATTGGTGTTGTGATCTGGGCATATCCTTTGATGAGTTTCTTGTAGTATCCTGTGTGTCCTAATGTTGCTCTTAGCTGGCGAATTGTTTTTGGTGCTGGTAAGTTAACAATGACTGTGATCTTGGCTAGACCCACTAAAAATCCTTGTTTGCATACTATATGGCCCAATAGTATCCCAAACGGTGTTACAAATATGCATTTCTTGATACTCAATGATATCTGGCACTGTTTGTATCGTTCTAACATCAGTCGTAAAACTTCCACATGGTTTTTCAATAGACTATAAATTGTCCAATCATCCAGGTATACTTTGAGAAAATGATGGATGAAATCCTTAAATGATGTGATGACCACTTTGGAGAATATTGTGGTTGCATTCTTTAGTCCAAATGGTATGACCGTGTACTGATAAGATCCCCATTCCATTACAAATGTGTTCTTGTGTCTATCTTCCTGTTCTATCTTAATCTTATGGTAGCCTGAGAATCCATCAGTGAATGAGTAAGCTTCATGTCCCCCCACATTCTCTAACACTTCATCCATGAATGGTGTAGGGAATGGGTCATGTAGGCATGCATCATTCAACTTCCTCAAGTCAATGCATATCTCGATCCCTCTTCCTTGTTTCTTATCATGTACTACCATCAGGCTTATCCATTCTGATTCCTCAACTAGTTCGATGATGCCATCTTTGAGCATTCTGGCGATATCATCTTTAACTTTATGTTTATATATGGGGTTCAGTCTGTAGGGTCGTTGTCTAATAGGTCTCACTTTAGGTCTGAGTGGTATCTTCATCTCTCCTAATTCTCCGGCTATACCCTTCATCTCTATAAATGTTGTGGGAAAAAGGTCGCTATATTCACGCAGCAACTCAGTGATGCTTTCTACTGTCTGCTCATCCCAGTAGTCTCCAATGCTGGCCATTTTGGGCTGCTCAGCTATCCCGATGTTAACTTTATTTAGCTTGATTGGTGTGTAAATGAATTCTGATTCTATGGGTGGTCCTCCCACATCTCTTTCGCTTTCTACTTATTCAATCTGAATATCACGCGGATCATCTTCGTCTGGTTTTTCCTCCTATACATGTTAACATGACAATAGTTCATTGACTGTCTGTTTATTCCGTTGTTATTCTTTTGTGATAAGTTCTATTTCTGGTTCTTCAATAAATATGACTCTTCTGATCTATTTCAGGGTTGTGTCTATGTTGGGGTCGACATGTTCGAATGAGAAAGTGACTATAAAGTTATATTGCAATAACGTCCATGTTGTAGTTCCTTTGCACAATTCTTGGTCTATATACCAGTTCGCTGGTATGCCCTCTAAAGTATGTATGAAGTGATGAGGCCATTCCTCCGACGGTGTCATTTTCCACAGCGTTTTGCACTTTGCTAAGTGTTCCACGGGTGCCTCTTGTCATTCGTATTTCTGCTATTTGTTGTATTCTTGTTCTGCACCAAACATTATGAGCAGTAGTTGCTTACATTGATACCATTCTGTGATGGTCTCTTTATGTGCACCCCACCATCTTGTGGGTGTGGCCTTGAGTGCTAAGTCAAGTGCTAATAGTCGTTGGTTTTCTAATACTTTGTCTTCATATTGTGTCAATAATGTTTCCAAATCATTTATCCAGTGAAAACTGGGTGGTTCAATGATTTCTATGCCTACCCATCTTACTGCGTGATCTATTCTTGAACATCTTCACTTGGATACTTCGTGTAGTCTCTGTTGCCATTTTTCTAACCCGGTGTCTGATTCTGTTGTGCATGAAGTAATGCTCCACAAAATGAGTACCCTGTCTATAGTTGGGTTTACGTAATCCTCATCATGCGTAGTTTTTTTGTACAACTGGCCGATCTCCTCTAAGTCTAGGCAAGTGGGTTCTAGTGGTGCTATGACCCTGTATTCTCCAGACTCAAATGTCATTTTTATGGTTTTCAAATTGATTATGGCCTGGTTTTCAAACACCCAATCCAGACCAAGCAATGTCAGGTAAGGTGTTTTTCCATCTACTATTTCAATGACTTCAAAATATTCTTTAGTGCTTACTCCATCTAGATCTACTGTCACTCCTTTCAGTCTACCTATCGGTGGGACTCTATGCTGATTTGCTAGTTTTAATTGAATGGTTGAGTATCATAATGTTGGTTCTCTCATGCATTTCCATGTTGTCTTTGGTAGCACATTCACTTTGGATCCTAGGTCTAGTATAATGTCTCCCATATTCAAATCCCCAATGTTAGCATTTAGACTAAATTCCCTACTTGTTCTTCTTCTTGTGTGTAGGTGATTGACGATTTTTGGTAATAACTTTTCTTTCGTATCACTGCTACATTTCTATAGTATGTTTTGCATTATTTTCACAAATGAAGGATCACTTAATACTTTTATGCATGATTGAAAAAAGCCTTTGATTGTACTTACTTGTCCCTTAGGCTCCATTCCATTGGTATGGTCCAACGATGGAGGCATCTCATATTCTGGGGCTTCCTTGAATGGTTGCACAGTTGAAGTCAACATTGTGTCCTCCTTCTTAAATTCTTGTCTGGATTCCTTAAAGGTCTCCTTTTCTTTTGGTGCGTCGAACTCTTTTGTTGGTTCAGTGTTCTTCTTTACCCATTGGTTCTATGTTGGTTCCTATCGAACTGCGTCAGTGCCTGTTTTCGTTCCTCCATGAGTGATTATGTTGTTGTTTCGTCTGTCATACCTTGCTTCGGCTGAATTCCACTGAACATTCTGATTGTTCTAGTTCCTCTTTTCCTGAATATTTACTAGTAGTGTTGGACATTCCTCTATATCATGGTTTGATGCGCGACAATACATACAAGTTGTTGGTGAAAGTGGACATTCCCATGCATAATGTCCCAGTTGCTGACAATTGTGACATGTGACT
>CBVK0101297710.1:0-16431 GCA_900067695.1 Picea abies | reverse complement strand
TACAACATGAGGGAAGCTCCAAATCCCCAATTCTTTGGCTACAACCAGAAGGAGGCTACAACCCCATATGTTGTCCGACTACAACCAGAAGGTGGCTACAACCACCTAGTTCTCAGGCTCCAACCTGAATGAAGCTCAAACTCTCTGATTCTCTGGCACCAACCGGAAGGAGGCTACAACCCCCTTTCCTTGCCCCATCCCATTGCCCTGAAATATAAATGCCAAATGTAGATAATCTGTCACCGTCACTGAATCAAACACTGCCACTTTCAACCTGTCACTGTCACTGAATCAAACATTGCCACTGTCAAACTGTCACTATCACTAAATCAAACACTACCACTGCCAACCTGTACCAACAACTTGTAACAACCTGTACCAATCAAACTGCACCAAACAACCTGTAACAACATGTACCAACATGTACCATGAACCAACCATGCATCAACCTTTACCTCAACTTGTACCATCAACAAGTGCATCAACCATGCACCAAACCTATACAAATAAACTGTCACAACAACCTATCACAATAACCCATCTCATCAATCTTATCAACCAAATCAAATCTACTCACCAAGATCAATCACGGCCAAGACAACTCTCAACCATATGCACAATATCACCAATATGTGCATCAAGCAAGATTACTTACAAACTTCAACAAGACGTATCACAATCAAGATTGTCTTTTAAAAGTATATCAAGTCATATATGCCACATCATCCATAAACCATGTGCCAACAAAACTACTAGCAAGTGCCTCTAACAATGTACCAAATATGTACCAATCACACATCAAATATAAATCAAACTATGACTCATCAAGATGTACCAACATCACCATATCATACACCTCACATATGTGCCACTCATCAACTATCTGTCCCAACATGTATCTCAATCATATACCAAAGACATATACCAATATAACCATCAAAATTTCTCTAGCAATACATCACATTATCCATAACCAAATACCATAAATTCTCGCATCAAATCATGTACCAAAACCTCACTGTTATGTAGCCTCAAGTGTGTACCAATCATATATAGAGACCACTAACAAAATATTCTTACAATGTACCATAAGATATACCAATAATACTTAGACATGCACCAACAATATCTGCCTCAAAACCATTCTACAACAAGCCCTAAACTTCCAAGAGGGCATTCGACAGTTTAACAAGGAAAACCCTCAACCAGTTTCATAGATTCAACACTACACATATGAAAACCATACCTTTTTCTTCTTGTAGTTGTGGATTTATTACAAATCTGTTTATGTAGTCGTGATTATGTTGCCACGATTTTGTTGTTGCAGTTTTGTTGCCATGATTTAGCTGTCGCGGTTCTGCTGCTGCGATTATGTTGTCGTGATTTTGCTATCACGATTTTGTTGTTGCGATTCTACAACCACGATTTTTCTGCCGCAAATTTGATCTATCAATAATACCTACCAAATAACCTTTCACAAATGTATATTCAATTATATTCAAAGATAGGTGCAAATAGGAGTCCCTTTCTCTCCTATTTATACTCTCCAAGTAGCTTCCTCAAGGGGTTGCCTACTAACCAACTTAACCCAACTTCCTTCTTTTATGGCTAACCTACTTCTAACCACTTGTCCACTTACAACCACTTTATCCACAAATAGTAAGTTCTCAACTTTTAGTTGCAACTAATTAATTTTTAATTATTTTCTTAATGCAACCACTCTGACTTATCCATAAATAGTAAACTCACCACTTCTTGTTGCAACCACTTTATTATTTAAATAATTTCTCTTTGCAACCACTTTGACTATATTATTTAAATAATCTCCTTACTCACAACTTCTTGTTGCAACTAACTTTTCTATAATTAGTCAATTCATAACTTCTTTGCCCTTAACTAACTTCTTGTTGCAACCACTTTATTATTTAATTTATTTATTGGTCAACCACTTTGACTATTCAATCTTCTGATCACAACTACTTTACCATAATTACCAAACTCACAACTTCTTGTTGCAACTAATTTATTTTTAATTATTTTCTTAATGCAACAATTATACCCATGATTAACTCCTAGTTACCATCAATTTGACTAGTACACTTCTTCTAGGAGCTTCTAGAATAATTGACTTCTTTGACCTTCTAGAGGCTTCTAGATAACTCATGAGGGTTCTCCAACCTCACATGGGCATAACTCTCTAACTGAGAGGAGTTATGTGATGTTCCACATATCACCAAAAATGACATGACATGTACTATCCATATAGAATAGTATTACCTACAAATACATTGATATTCGTACCTTTATACCTCAACCAAACTTGGTTTCCTTACCCATACCTCTGGAGCTACCGAACATACTCAAGGGTTGACATCAATCTCTAAGGGTTGACATCAATATACAACATCACTCTCCAAGGGTTGACATCAATGGCAACCAACAATCCAAACTAACTGTCCATCAATCTAAACCAACTGTTTGACAATGTGCTGAAAAACCGCCAAAAAATAGACGCAAAAAACACCAAATTTATTTTTTCCCTCTAACCCCCCCACATGTCTGGTGCAACGAAAACACTATATCTAGTCGTGCAAACAATATAACACATACCCAACAAGTTGAACATTGATTCTTTATTCAATACATAAACTCACACATATGTTTTTCAAACATATCACAAACAACAATAAAACTTAACACAAACGTAACCCAACAATGAGGATATACATTTAAAGTAAATAAATCGGTTCAAGTATTTCATTGACTACTTTCCCAGTAAAAAGATGTATGCAAGCACATACTAATAAATTCTTCCATTTTACTTGAGATAGTGTTAAGGAGTATTACAACCACTTCATATATCCGATGACATAATTTTTAAAGAATAATACTACCATTATAAAATCACTTAAGCTACAACCACTTCATACAATTCAATTTGAGGGTTTAAGGACATACTATAATGATTGTAATAAACCTTATGCTATAGCTAGTTCCCACAATCGATTTTAGGATTTAAAGTACTCTATAACCATTACAACAAGAAGTTTATTTGCTAATCTTTGAACATCATTTCTCTCAAACATTTTTTTTGGGAATTGTTCTTGATCATAATGGGTGTGGAATGTTGTGTGGCTTTTCATTTTCTTGACTCGATGTCTCAAGATCTGTGTGAAAATTTTTCATGTTTTAAAAAACAATGCCCATAAATGAAACTAGATTGTTGGGCATGCTTAAAAAATACCTAGGAATAGAAACTAGATTGATGAGCATGCTTAAAAATGCCTAGGTATCGAAACTAGATTGATAGGCATGCTTAAAAACGCCATGGAATGAAACTAGATAGATGTACATGCTTAAAAACACCTTGGAATGAAACTAGATTGACATACATGCTTAAAAAACGCCATGAATTGAAACTAGATTGATGGGCATGCTTAAAAAATGCCCATAAAATTGAAACTAGATGGACAACATGCTTTACTAATGCTTATGTTTTACTAATGGTTTTAGAAACTTGTAGTATGCTAAAAAAGAGCCATGTACTCACCCAATCTAAATTCACCTTTTTATTTTTATTTGTTTAAATGACTTGTTTGCACTCTTTGTGGATGTCATTCAAGTACTTAACAAAATGACACAACTAGAAAGATTAATTCTTCTTATGTGTTAGGAAAATATGAATTCGACTTCTTCTGTCGTATTTATACAAAGAGATTCATGCCCCAGGGATAATTTTATCATTTATGGGCTCAATGGCTCTCTCGCCAGTAATATAGTTGTTTTGGGCATTCATTAAGTGCATATGATAGTAGGAATTATCTTGATATATCCCACCCTTGATAGCGGAGGTTGCAGGTCATGACAAGTGATTGTTTGGGTTAGTGATCAAGGTACATCAATTGTTTTGTGTTTAATCATTTGTGTACCCTATCTTTTCTATAAACTAGCTTGTATAGCATGGATTTTCTTTGTAATGGTGGAAGGTTTCTTTGTTGGAATTCATCTTACTTTCATTGAGGTGGCAATGTCCTTGATTTATATAACCCCACACTAATTGTATTGGTTATGTGCATGCCCAACACTCTTGGATAGCTTACATATTATGTGTTTTTGTCTATTTTCATATAATCATTTTTTTGTTTGCATTGTTCCATGCCCAAGATAACTAGAGAAGTGGCTATGGTGTTATGTATGTAGTAGTCCACTTGCTAGTTTTGTATTTGCATGCTCAATATTGTAGTCATCCATATGCATGCAAGTCATGATTATGGAGAAGAATATATCTATGGTTGTGTGGGCTATTGTGGGTAAGTGTATGTATTTATTGGATGGTATCGTGAGTGAAAATGTAGAATATCTTGTGGTTCTTCATCGGAAGAAGATGCCCATATCATTGAGATTTATTTCAGCCAACAATTGAAGTGCAATTTAAGAAAGGGTTGCCAAATGTTTATGGTTACAACACTTGATGAAGGAGATCATTTATCTTTGGAAACTAGTGAAATTTATTTTATTGATTGTATGATATACTCTTACATGGACTAGTAAATGTATATTGCATGTATATATTAAAAAAAAAATGGACCATTCACCTATGTTTTGGTATGTGTTTTTCTTATGTTGGTTATCAAGGTTTTACACTATGCTACAACTTTCTAATTAAGAAATAAATGATATATAATGAGTTACAAGACTTATTGGTTATTTGATTTGTTTTTTGATCTCTCTCTTGTCATTATGTTACATTATTTTCATTTTTTTTTGTCTCTGTCTCTTTCTTTCAAAAACTTGTAGCCTAATTATTAGAAATCATGTGGGTTCTCCTTTAGGAGTTAATCATTTACTTTTCCCGCCTAGAAATCCATTCACCATCCTTTGGCAATTAATCAACTGCTTTTCCCACCATGAAAAACTAGTATTTTTTTCAAATGAGCTCTTATTATATTGTATTGTCTACAAAATAGTTTTGTTCTGGTTCAAAGGTAGACACATTGTAACACACTACATATATAACAAACACTAAAAAAAAAAATTATAACGTAGATAATTGCTAGCAGGAAACCCCCCCCTTTAACTACACCAGGGTTCAAAAATGTAGGCATATCGATTAACCGTCTAAAAGCTAATTAATTTTCTATACTACTCCAAACATACAAAAACTAATATAAAGAAAGCAAAGAGAAAGGATATCGGGCAACTATACCTCTAATCCCACGTCTGGTGATGACCTCCTCATGCTTGGAAGTTCTACTGACTGCACGCCTCCTCCTAGGGTTGACCTGCATCCAAATATTGACAAACAAAGAACTACAAGCATGCTATTCCGTATATAAGTTAGGGTTAGATGTTAGAATGCCAAGCATAAATCAATAAAAGTATTCAAGACACCATCATTTGGGATAGGAAAATGTAATTCATTTATTCATAACACAAATATTATACCTTTACAATCTAAGTCGACCACCGTTCCGCGAATCTGGTCCTGGCTCCTCTTCACCATGCTTCAAGTGGACCTTGTATGAACTTATTCTCTCAACCTTCTGATCTATTCTAGGGAAGTGAATGGGTTAAATGGAGGAAGAAGGGGCTAATGGGGGAATGTTGAGGCAATTTCTCACAAAAGGCAACAATATCTTGGGCAAGGAGGGGAACTGAAATTGGGCAGAGTTTCACTGTTCTTATGCTTAGATGTGAAATGAGACCCCAAAACCTCCTTTTATATGAAAAAAGGATGGTTATTCGGTTGGGTCATGGAATATAGCGGATGGATTAGTTGGGAAACTTCCAATAGCCCATCAATTTCAATGAATTCCTTACAACTTTTTATTTTTTGCAACTTTTGCAAGTATATGTGGGCTGTAATGGTGCAACATGTGTATGTATGTGAGCTATAGTGGTGCAACAAGCGTATGTACATGGGCAATAATGGTGCAGGGAACATACATCTTCTAAAAATTGGTTTTTTAAGAAGAGCTACTCAACAGTGCTTTGGAAAAAAATGCAAGTAAGAGGGCCAAGGCTATGTATGCATGTGTAGAGAAATTTAGGGTTATAACAGATGCCCCCTAATGTGTGAGGTCAAAAGAGCAACTGATGGCCGAAATACATTACAATATCTTCACCAATGTACGAAATCGAGTGAGCCTGGGACCAGAGTTTGGGAGGTGCCATCTGCAAAATAACAATTGTCTCTCCGAGGCAGGAATACCCATGCTCGGGATCAAATAAATCATGGTTGCCAGTCAAATACACTGCAAATCCATGTCATATAACTATATAAAGTGTAGCCGCGAGCAATACACAATGGATCTACATCTCAAAATCAAATATATACAAATATAGTATCCATCTTCAAGAAGCCAATAACGCCTGGTGGCTAGAGATGAGGACTTCAGAGCTCGAGCAACAACCTAATGATATTCAAAACTCAAGTAGGAGTATGATAGGAGTGTATAACTCACTACTCTGAGGTCTTTGACAGCTCATCGAGAAAATACATGAGGATCTCGATGATCAGGAAGATAACTTCATTGATTTTAAATCAAGACTTGATTGGACTCTCGGGATGGCTGACTAATGAGGTCAAGAGACAAACTGCAGAAAGGACGACTTAGGTTGGGTGAAACTTCCCTTGGACAAAAGCATGAAATATGATCAGACTCAAGCAACATGACATTGACATAAGTTCACGATGCAGGAGGCAACACAAACTCTCCATGTGTTTGGAAGAGTAACCAAATGAAGGAGGACACAACTCTATGTAGCGAGAACAACTTCCTAAGGTCATACTAGATCCCAATGCTTGACGAACAAATGGAAGGATGTGCTTTGTTCAAGGGAGACTCTTTGTGTTGCCGAAAAAAGAATACATATTTCCCGTCCCCTCTTTTTGGGATATTTGATTTTTTAGTCTTTTTCAATTTTTTTAAAGAGCTTGAAAAAGAATAAAAGAATGCTATGTTACAAAGGAGGAACGAGTGTCGCAGACAAGCATACTAGTTCCAAGCGCAAGGAACATACTAATGCTCAGAGCAAGGAGACATGTGCAGGAAAAGGACACTCGGGGAAAATTCCTCCATGGGTCAAGGTGTCAGGTCACAGAGGCAAAGTGCTACAAGGCTTGCGTATAAGGCATGTTTCAAAGGTTCAGTTGGGAGAAACATGGAGCCGCAATTAGGCCAAAGACGCAGAGATGCAAATGCGATTAAGCAAGACACAATGAAACCCCCTTCCATCGATAGTTTTTTCACGTTTAGAGAGTCTGGAAAAATGTAAAAGAAGACTCCAGGGAGTATCTTTTTCGGAGATAGTCTAGTCTGTTCGAAAAAGGGGTAAACTTGCACCGAAAAGACGTCTATTCAAAACCATTTTAACAAGTGTAAAAAAGACAAGATCACTCAGTAATCTTTTCAATTTTAAGGAGTCTGAAAAGATCTTAACTATGGAATCACAACCTTTTTCCGAGTTTAGTCTCCTTATCCCAAAAAAGTATAAAAGTTACTGAGGAGAACTCTCCCGACGAGACGAATCTCCCGAGGCATACCTTTTTCTGCTATAATCTACAGGCTGGAAAAGGGGTAAACTCATGCCAGTAGATGTTCTTCTAGACCAATTTAACGAGTGTGAAGGAACAATGTCACTCGACAATATTTTCAGTTTTAGGGAGTCTGAAAAGAGCTTAACTATGGACTCCATGGGGGTTCCTTTTTCGTAAGTAATCTCCAAGGCCTGAAAAATGTGATAAACCAAAACCAAGAAGAATGTTCCTTTTTCAAAAATTTAGTCCCTTAGGCTCGAAAAAGGGTTAAACTTATGCCTGAGAATACTCTTCTAGTGAACCAAAGTTCATAGAGCATACATTTATTCGTGAAATTGACTATCCAAACCAAAAAAGGGGTAAACTACCGCCAGACAGATGTGCCTTCAAATTTGAGTTTGGCGAGCGTGAAGGGAAACAAGATCACTCGAAAATGTTTTCATGTTTAAAGAGTCTGAAAAGGGCTTAAAGAAGACTCCAGGGGCCTACTTTTCTCAGTTAATCCAGACAAGATCGCAAAGCATAAATACAGTATCATCAGATGTTGCTTTCGGATTTTAAAGTGAGCTTGAAAGACAACAAAGCGTGCTCATTTGGAGTCCCGAGGGTGAGGCCAAGAATGATGGTGCATCAGACGAATGAGGCTCAATCTCGTAATCATGATAGGACTAACAAGGACTCACGAGCCTATAATCATTACAGACAACATGGATGCCAAAATGAAACAAGGATCTACCTAGGGAATCCATGTAAAGGTAGGCTCTACCACCTAATTACGACACTTCTAGAGCAACAATGAAGGTTCTGTGTTTCACTTTGGTGGGATCGATCCAATGGAAAAGAGGAAAAGACAACGAGATGAAAAAGTGGAGTGAAATCCTAATTTATATGCAAAAAGTTGAAAAAAAACCGACTTTTACCAAAGGATATTGAAAGTGACCCATCCCCAAAAGGTTACCAAACCAAAAGAAAAATTGTATCATATCATCCAATAAGAAACTCAGAAATGGAATCAAATGATTTCCATCCCAGGAAAAATGACAAAGGGGGTAAAAAAATTCTATAAATAGAAGCTGACATCTCATTTTCACCATTGCATTTTGAAAATTGACCAAAAGGAGAAAAATCCCCTTTGCTAAAGAAGTTGATTCCAAGAGCTTTAGTGGACAAAACAAACTTCCGCTTGGACCAAGTAAGTACAAATGCATCCCTCCTGCAATTCAATTCTTAAATTATGCATTTATTTTTGTTTTTGAGGGGGCACGCTCTCCTAAAAAGAGCGGCCCTGCATGTATGCGGGCTGTCCAAGGACAACCCATGTATGTACTTAGGTAGAAAACACTCTGCCCATGTACATACACAACTAAGGCCAAAACAACCCACGTAGACCCTCAAAAGATTGGAAATTTTTTTGAAAAGCAAGAGCTAACTCCCTTTCATTTGCCATGGAACAGGATGTATATCCACTGGAGGGAGAGGGATCATGAGGATATAAATGTCTTGGTTGAAGAGGAACCTGCAGCCATCGCCACACTAAAATAGTGTGGGCTATGGAAGTTCTTCCAGTGTCCTTTTATGAGGGCACAACCCAGATTGTTGAACGCCCTAGTTGATTATTGGCATCTGGATGTAGAGGCATTCACGATAGATGGACATTCGTTGACTCCAACGAATGAGGATATCTACTTTCTGACTGGCCTCTCGAGGAGAGGGGAACTAGTCAATCTTCAGACATTCCCCCCTGGGCCTTTTAACATTGAGGACTACATTTGGATGTACTTTGAGGCAGACAATGAGAAGGTAGGTTCTCAGGTGCCTATTCACAAGATCATGAGTCTGACTCTGCAAGTGATCTTGCTACTGATTGGGCAGATCACTGGATCCATGACCCTTCACCAGGCTTCCCGGGCGCATATGCATTGTGCTATTCAGTGCCAGGAGGCACATATCTTTGACTGGAGTACGACCATGCTCACATGCATGAAGAGACAACTGACAGAGTGTTGGGAACGCAACAATAAGAACTTTGGGTTTGTCACTATTCTATGCTCGTTCTTCTTCTTCTCGAGTACCCAGTCTCAGTCCTAGAGAGACGGTGCAGGGGCATGTGGCCTCCTTCCTAGCGATATGCAGATGGGCAACATTCCTTCCACGACAGGGGGGAGGGAGGACCATAGAGGCCTTCGACAATAAGTTTTTTGATTGGTGGGCATGACAGATTCTGATGACCGAGGACTAACCCTATGCCAAGATCAACTTCTTTAGGGATCCAGACATTCCCATGCCTCCCGGAGAGGAGCGAGGAGAGATAGGTAACATCCTTTCAATATTTTTTAATTTTTTTATTGTTTTTAATATATATCATTTTTATGTGTGTATTTAGAGTACTAAATTTCATGTATCTATTATGTACAGATGTGGGACCAGTGTGCCTAACAGATTTCACGAGAACTCAACGATGTCCTTGACTAGAGGCGGGACCAGCAACAGCCGGTGGACCAACAACCACAGGGGGAACTCCAACCGGAGAGGCTAAGAAAGTTTTGAGATGGGTGGAGCACAACCTCATTGCGCTCACTCGTACAATACCCATGGCTGAGATCGAGGATCTCCCACCTTCTATGCAACCTCATGCAGTGGGGGTCCCACACACTTGGGTCCAGCGCTTCCGGCGTTTAGCCAACACCATTGTTCATTATAACAGGGTCAATAGGCCCTGAGATTAGATAAGCTAGAATTTAGATGTGCCGAGGGAACCATTGTATATTTTTTGAGGCATAATCCCAATGATGTATACTGAACCTTATTTTTGAGGCATTCTCGCCCAACTATGTACTTGTAACACTTTTGATATATATATATATATATCTTATTTTCCTTATGGATAACATTTTTACAAATGTATGTACATGTGTATATGTGTGCTTCTCTTTCTATGTGTGTGCAATATGCCAATCTAATACTTGATTAGCTAGAGTATCTGTCATATGATTAAATATCCTAGGAACATGGATATACGTAATGTAATCAAAGTAACGTTCTAAGAGACATACCCTAAGGAAATGTCAGTGCAAAGTAGGATCATAAACTCGGTAAAATCCATTTAACTGGGACACGACCAGTTGAGCATCTAGGTAGACCCAGAGGTGTGAAATGCCATGTGACAAGGCGTCACGAAGCAACTCTATCATTGTGTTGTACTCGACGACATTGTTTGTGGCGTTACCTAGACAAATACCTCCGGAAGATAACAACTGGCCTCCGGGTGTGAAAATCACCCAAGATGTGGAAGCAAGCCTCTGAGTGTGTCGGCTAGCGCCGTCCGTGAACCCAAAAAACACCCCCGATTCACTTGACATCTGCCATAGTGAAGAAGAAGACATAAATAACTACACGTCCATAAAAAAAAAGACAAAAAACTGTATAAGAACTATACATATGTACAAGAAGTCACCTAGGTGACCAACCTAAGAGTAATACTTTTTGAGGTAGAGCCCATTTCTAGGCTCCGCCAAGGCATTTCCTTCAAAGTCAACCATATAGTAAGCGCCCTTCTTCAAGACCTCTTTCACAATGAACGGTCCAAACCACATGGGTTTGAACTTGCCTGCCCCCAGGGTATCCTTGTCTTGATCATAGAACAGGACAAGATCTCCTTCGAAGAAAATACGAGGACAAACATACCGATCGTATTGACACTTGAATCGTTTCTTATGAGTCTCATTGGCCGAGGCTGCATCACGACCATGCTCATCAAGCTGCTCAAGATATAATAGGCGTTCCTCAAGTAGTGAAGTGTCTGGTAGTAGTTCCACTGCCAAATTTAAAGACGAGATCTGGCACTCAATAGGAAAGACTGCTTCCAGCCCATATACGAGTTGAAAAGGTGAGAAACCGGTGGTAGTCTTCACAGATGATTGGTAGGTCCACAATGCCGAGTACAACATCAAATGCCAATTTGACTTGGAAGAATTGATCATCCGCTGAAGAATAGTCTTGAGAGACTTATTCACAGCTTCAACTTGACCATTCACTTGTGGGTAATAAGGTGACGAATATTATTGCCTCAACCCGAGCTTTGATGTTAACTCAGTCATCATCCTGTTTTGGAAGTGACTTCCATGGTCAGTGACAATATCCTTCGGGATGCCAAACCTTGCCACTATCTGGTTAAAAATGAAAAGAGTCGTTGTTTCACCATCATTGTTAAACGTTGGCATAGACTCAACCCACTTTGTGAAGTAGTCTACCGCTACGATGATGTAACGATGCCCCCTGGTAGAAGTCGTGTGACATGTCATAAAGTCAATCCCCTACTTAGTGAAAGGAACAACAACAATGAAAGGAAACATAGGAGCATGATGTGCCCGCATCTTTCGAGAGAAGATCTAACACGGGTGGCACTTCTTGACCGCCTCAACGCAATACTTGATTAACGAGGGATAGAAGTAACCAACACATATAATATTTTGGGCTGTTGCCAACCTAGACAAATGACCGCCACATGCTCCAATGTGGCATTCGTTCATAACAATCTCTACTTCTTCGTGGATAAGGATTCGACAAAGAATGCAATCTACACCTCGATGATACAAAGTGTCATCGAGTATGAGATAGTTTCGTGCCTGATGGAGAATTCGTCGATCCTCATCGCGCGAAGCAAAAGCGGGGCACTTCAAAGTCTGGAGATAGACTAGTATATCTCCATACTAGGGGTTTGAAGATGCGATTAGAAAAATATCTCCTTTGATAGGTGATTCTATGGGCGTGATATCACTAGACTCTACCGAAATTTCTAAAATAAGTTCAACAAAGACCAACGAATTTTTGGATTTCATGGAAACAAAATCCAAGTCAAATTCCTGGAGGATTACAATCCATCTACTGATATTTTTTCCAATGACTCATCGTGTCAACACATATTGAAAAGAGTTCACAACAACAATGACGGTGGTCTTGTGAAGAAAAATGTAGTGACACAACCATTGGACAACATGTACTACTGCGAAAGCAAGCTTCTCCACGTGAGAATAATTGAGTTATGGCCCAACCAAGATTCAACTAAGGTAATAAATAACATGTTCTTGGAGCAGATCATCCTCTTGAACCAAGACCATTCTAATGGTCGACTTTGCAACAACTAAGTACAATAAGAAATCTATGTTATAATCAAGAGGCCAGAGTAGAGGGGCAAACGTAAGGGCACGTTTCAACGCTTCAAAAGTGCGCTGAGCGAATTCGTCCCAATAGAATGGGACTCCCTTTTTCAAGAGACGCATAAATCCTTTAGTGATCTTGGCGTAATTCACGACAAAATGCCGAGGAAAGTTCGCTTTTCCCTACAAGCTCCGAAGCTGGGGTATTGTGCACGGGGGAGGAAATTAAACTATCACCTCAACCTTGAGAGGATCAACCATGATCCCTGTTGTTGAAATAATGAAACCTAAGAGATGAACCAATGTCACGCAAAAACTACACTTGTTAGGATTCAAGCAAATCTGATAGTAGCGACATTGTTCGAAGATTAGTCGAAGGTGCGTGGGATGATCCGATCTCTTGCAAGAGCATGATGCTAGAAAATCAATATATGCCTTGAATATATGTCTAAGGTCGTGAAAAGAAAACAACATGGCCCGCTGAAAAGTGGCTCCAACATTCTTCAGGCCAAAAGGCATCTTACGATACGTGAACGTGCCCCAAGGACAAATAAAATCTGTTTTATGCTGGTCTTCAGGTTTGACCTGAATCTGGTTATATCCCAAAAAATTGTCCATGAATAAAAATACCTCACAACCTGTGCACTCATCAACAATCTGATCAATGAATGGGGTGGGAAAATTATCTTTCGGACATGCCTTGTTCACGTCACGAAAGTCCATGCACACGCGAATTGTACCTTGTTTCTTGTTAACCAGAACGAGGTTTGACACCCATTCCGTCAACTGCACGGGGTAGATAAAACCAGCCTTAAGTAGTTTCTCTACTTCAGCCTTCATTGATGATGCTTTTTGAGGATTCACCAGACGAAGATTTTGTCTGACCGACTTGGCATCAGGATAAGTCATTATTTCATGTTCGACAATTCTTGGGTCTATGCCTGGCATTTCCTCGTAAGACCATGCAAACACGTCACATAATTCCTTAAATAACTCCGTATAAATTCGAATCTCTTTGGGGGAGCAGTTTGCTCCGATGAAAAAATTCTCCACAATGCCAAGAGTTTTGGAGATATCTATGGGAATCGTTTCAATTATACTTGCCATATTACCCTCGACATAAACTGCATGCCTGGCCAGAGGATTAATAGGACAAGACCTATCTCCATTCACAATCAAAAAAAATTTGCCCGCCTCTATTATCCTTAACTCTGGAAGAAAGTAAGATCTATGATGAATATCATCCCAGGGTCTGTATGTACCATTTAATGCCTCAAGAATCACCTCATCAGAGGGAAATACTAGGTCTAAAGGATCTATAGTGGCAAGAGAACCTTGAGCTCAGATAGGCTTGAGAACTGGATCTAACTCCTATGCGGGAGTCGGATTGGGGTCGACCGAAGCTTGCTGAACAATGTTGTACACAAATTTAGTCAAGGATAAGGGAATGACCATGCTAGAATGCCTTTTCCCCTCCATTGAAGCCGATGGGAAAGGAAGAGTCCACAGATCGTGAAAGTAATTCGTTTGAAATGACGACACTTGAAAAATTTCATCCCTAGGTTGGTCGGGGGCAACCGATATAAGCTTGACATCACCAGAAGGTGGTGGGTAATCAAAATTACCCATCAATGATGGACACAAACCATCCCCTAAGTTGACGGTGCCGGGCTGAGGATTATCAATCATTAGGACCGTAGATGCCCTCGATGAAGGGTCAGGACAGGAGAAAGACAACTAGTTAATGGTCATAATTCGACCCTCGTGCGGAAAGAACAAGAGTAAAAAAACTATAGCAACCACTACATGCATTGCATAAGTCCAACTCCTCCCTAACAAAAGGTTGTAGTCAAGAGGTGCATCGACCACTTCAACTTCGATGCACACAGTCTTTCCTCCTAACTGCACGGGGAAAGAAGGAATGATTCTATGTGGTATGAACGACTGACCGTTGAACACTGTAAGAAACATAGGCGACAGAGACAAACCAGGCTAGCCAATGGCCTTCCAACATGCCAATGACATCACGCAAGTCGAGGCACCCTCATCAACCACCGTACGAAAAATGTTCCACTACTATCTCTATCTGAAACCACAACGTGGTAGGGGAGATGGGGTTTCAAGTCGATTGGATAAAAAATGATCTCTTCCGGGTTACAAGTCTTTGTTGATCCCAAGGTGGATAACATAACCTTTCTATGCGAAGGGAAACTTTGGAGGACTTCCAAAGTAGACATCGCATAAGGGGTTTGTGCCAAATATTCCACAATGGAGTAATTATGGGCAACCATCACGTTTAGATTATGGGAAGCTTTATTGAATTCCCCTTTCAGGATGCGTGTCATTATTTCGCCCGCAATCTTCTCAATCTGGAGAGGAACCAGTGGGTTTGTGGATTCTTTTCCTTTTTCAACAGATTCCAACATTTTGTAATCTTGGGCCCTAGTCACTATATGAGCCTCGCCTTTTGTCAAGTAAACATTCACGGTCGGGTTATTACTGGTAGACACGGGGGGCCCCTGACTACCCCCTTCCGCGCTCGAGGATGCTGAAGCTTGAGCCATGTTTTTCCTCCAATACCACATGTAAGTTTTAAACCTGTGAAGTAAAGAAATGCATACAGATTCTTAAGAAAAACGGAAATTAATCAATGGCTCATACACATAGTACACAGAGATTTACGCTGGAATCCCTTAACCGGGAGAAAACCAACCTTCCTTGGTGTCACACCTTTCAACTCTTCATTGTATTAATTTCACCATTCACCATACAATATATACAATGTTTTAGGTATTTTGTAGCTACCAAAACTCTAATCCCTTAATCTGGGATTAATTTAGAAAACCGCTCTGACGCATATATGGTTGTCGAATCTGACGCACCCACACACACACATGCAAAGAATATAACACATATCCAACAAAAAAGACTATTCATCCATTGCTCATTTGAATCAATTAAGAGACATCGATAAACTTTTAGACTGTAGTGACCCCGTTCTAATTCAAATTCAATACAATACGACCACAAAACAAAAATCAGGTGGAAAATTTCCAATTCCAAAAGAAATCATGAATATACTTCACCAAAATTCACCACTATAATTTGTAGATATCTTCCATTGTTACATTCACCTTATTTAATACGTCCAAAGATCATAGGGGCTTCCACTTACATCTTATTCCTTATTTCTTGATGGATAAATTAGTCAACATTCCTTATTTTATAGTATTTGTTGTGACAATAACTAAGGAGTGAAATATCTCATACACTGCACTCACATAGACATGGCAGAATTGCTATGATATTGGCTTCAACAGCAAAAGAAACAACAGAGGACTAAACCCACATGGACTTAAATATCCCATGGTGTACTACAATCACACAAACCTGGCAGAATTGTTGTGACATTAGCTTTAGTAGAAGAAGTAACAACGAAGGACTACACCCACACGGACATGGCGGAATTACCCAGTTGGAATTGTTGTGATACTAACTTTAGCAGTAGAAGCAACAACAAAGGACTACACCCACACGAACATGCCGAATTACCCAAGAATTAGACTAGAGCGAATGGTATTAAACTTAATAATTCGTTGGATGAATCGAACTGGAGCAAATCGTATTAAACTTAATAATTATCCTGACGAATCAAATAACTGGCAGAGTGGCTCTACCAATACATTGTTGAATTTTAATGCTTAGCTCATGCACATGTGGTTTAATTCAATTTAG
>CBVK0101294643.1:0-14577 GCA_900067695.1 Picea abies | reverse complement strand
TTCCATCTGCATCTTCCATAACTGGTAGTTTTGGCCGTTAAATTTCTCGACCCTAAACTTTCCATCTTCTGACATTGCTCCCACTCGAACCAGGAACCCTCTTTTCCTATGAGTTACCTTACGCTCTGATACCAGTTGTTAGAAAAATAGGACCACGGAGCAATAAAATAAAACAAATGCGAAAACAAAACATAGAAGATACACAATACAAGAGAGACATAGATTTACGTGGTTCACCCAGTGTGGGCTACGTCCACCAGAGAAATTGCCAGGTCCTTTCTTTATTATTATCCAGCTAAATGAAGGGATACAACCTACAGCAAAACCCATTGTAACTTCCTCTTCTTTCTCTCACAATCTCCTCTCTCAGAATACAATACTCGCCAACATACATAGCCGCAATACATTTCCCTCATAAAAGAGGGTTTCCTTCTAGGGCAAAAAACCCTAACATAATCTCTATCGTTAGATCTGCGACCTTATAATAAACGGTCCAGATTTACAATGAAATTACAATATACTTTTACAAGGCAATTTTTGCTTCGGGGGCTTCACCCCCGAACCCCCGCTTGCCCCCAGACCCCCCAGTCGGGGGGATAGCCCCCCCGGGACCCTGCAGAGGGGGTACCCCCCCTTTGCACTCCCCCACATGGAAGAGTGTACATACTTCTGGGGTGTAAATACTTCATGGGGTATAAACACGGCTGAAAGTAAAAGACCTCTAAATCAGGAAGATAATCAGGCTCCACAACCAATAGAAAATACCCCATTTTGGAAGGCACCAGGAGGTTAACATGTGCGTTAATCTCCTGTTGTCAAGCTTCCATGGAAGTTATTTGTGGCTAGACAGACACATCACCATCAATCCGACGCTGATCCATCGAATCACTTGATTAAGAATGCGGGGACCAAACCCGCAACACTTTTACCCAGGGAAGGCTACAGACTGCGCCTTGGCGTAGAAGATTAAAGATACATATGACGATGTGGAAAAGGGGAAGCAAGGCTACAAGGTAGCCTCCATCCAGAATGGAACAGTGCACCTTTCTTGCCAGTTGATTACTGGTAAGCTAGTCCGGAAGACCAGACCCACGCAGGTCACAGGGTTTGTTGTTGACCTCGCAGGGAAATGAGTGGAGGGGCTATAAATGAATTGAGCAAAGTACTTAGTGAACCAGTTAGAACAAGACTGCCATGAAGCTTAGGATTAGGGCTATGAGTTCCATTTTAGTTGGTTGTTGATCCTCATCATGTTCATAGCTTGGGAGATGTTGAAAGGTGCGACCTTCCCTGAACTAGAGCCATCTGAACCCTTAGCCATGAAGTTCACTTCGCTATGGTATTCAAGCGATATGGGAAAAAAATGGAAATCAAATGCAGTGTTCCACACCTACTACCTATAGTTAAAAAGGGCTATTGATTCTATCCCTCGTATAACGTCAAACAACTTGCACAGGTTCATGCCATTGTGAAGTTCCACGCAAACAGACATTTTATTTACATCACTGTGCACGGAGACGAACACAAATAAGTACTATAGAGTTATTACAAACTCACAGAGGAAGACCAAGAAGAAATAACTAAGGAGTGGCCTGCAAATCTCCTTATCCATGTTTACCCCACAAAATTGTCCAATCCTGAACTAATCAAAAGCCCGGTGATCACTCGTGAAGGGCATGATACACATGGAACTAGTAGAAGGAAGAAGACAAAAGAATTCTAGCAACTGAGCAGTGCATCAAAAGAAACTGCTTCAAAATCACATGGAAGAGGAGGTGATGATGAAGTAGATAAAGAAGGGAACAATGGAAAAGAATATCAGTAGAAGAAAGACAAAGTAACACTGCCACAGAATCCCCCTGATGATGTAGAGCCATCTCACAAAAGAAAGGTTTCTCCCACAAAACCCACATTGCGGAAGAAGTCAAAATCTTTTAAGACCAAGCTACAGACTGTACTCATGCTCAATGAATTTGACTTCATCATTGTAGATGTATCGGATGCCTCAGAATATCTTTTGCAGAGAAATGAAGCTAAGAAAGAGACCATGTATGAAAAAATTAAAGCAGAACTGCGAGGGTTACAATGGGCCCTTCACTCCAACCATGCAGTGTCCACTGTGCCCCCCTCCATCAGAAGAAACAGAGTTGGGAGATGATCCTACCCAACTCCACAGACTAGCCGATGCGACTGAAGCCCACCTTCGCCATGCACAAGAAGAAATAGAACATGCCATAGTGGTCCTGAAGCAAGCACAAGAGGAAGTAATAGAGCAACACAGGGTTGTGCAACAAGAGAAGGTTTCCCTCCAAGTAAAGTTTGAAGAGGAAAAGGTGCAAATCCAGCATGAGAAAGAACAACTGCTCGCGAATCAGGTTGGAGTAAAATAATCAATCAGCAGAGCACTTCTCACTGTGATGGGATTAGAGAAAAATGAGGAAGACCCAGTTGTTGTGCCTCTTTCGTCACCTTAGTGAGAAAAATAGAGGTGCTTGCAAGCTTAGTTGGGTTTGCTAAGTAGGACATCTGTAAGGAAAAGGGTTAGAGAAAGAAATATAAAAGAACAACTAAGAATTAAACTAAGAAATAAAATAACAATTAAACTAGTGAGCATAGGGACATAAGAACAAAAGAAACAATAAGACCCATGTCACCAATGGTAAGGCTTATATCAGTGAAAGAAAACACCAAGAAGAAAGAGGAATATGATTCCCTTCTTCCTCCAAGGGAGGGCTCTTGGACCCCCACAAATAAGCTCTTCTTACAACTTTGAATGAAAATGGTGAAAGAATTCTTTGCTAATCCACTCAAGGGGTGAGATGGATTGCCCAATGTAATGGTGCTAGTATACTCTTGATGAGAATAGAGGATTCCTCAAGAGAATAGTAGCAGCATAAATTTTCTATTGAATTCCTAAAAAAATGAAGTGCACCCATGGCCTTTTTATAGCACCTCTTTGAGGTATTGTGAAACCAGCTTGTAGTGTGGAAAGAGGCTAATTAGGGCATTTTTAGGTCTTTGACTAGCCACCCAGTCAGATCCAGTCCATATTTGAGTGTCAAATCAACTTGGAAGCTGAACCAGAAGTTGGTGGGAGGCTGACCACTCTCACAAATGTGTTGTTCTCAGATGTGCACGGCTTTTAGTGACCACAGTCATGCATTGGGCGCATGTGCGCTTTTCCTGTGTTTTTGTTTTGCACATGTGCGTGCGCGCCCTATGTAGTTATAGCGCACTATAATTTTTTCACTGGTTGTATAGTTTTTTACCCTTTGGAAATGATTTTGTGGTAATTTTGGTCCATGGGTGACCTCATAACTGTTTGACAATGTTGAATTCTTGTAACCATTTGTGGATGAAATTTCAGTGATAACAAATGCCCCCTGATGGATGAGGTTAGGAGCATACGTATAGCTGATATTCATCAATGTTTCTTCTACTAAGAGTGTCGTTGTAAGAGAGAGCGATAGTGGGATTGTCAAGAGTTACCCGTTGGAGGGAGAAGGGAACCTATAGAACCCAACCTTCCATAAGGTGTGTAAAAATAAACTGTGTACAAACGAGGTAGGCATGCCCCATGCTTGTGTCATGTAACTCAAAAAGGAATGGTGTGTTGATATAGACAATTGCAGCACCCTCGGGGGCAGTCATGATACAGGCAGAAGACAATTCTATGGAGGAACATACTCTGAACAGTAGGTAGTGACATCTGTAAGAAATATCACAGATTCCGTAGGCATTGATAGCCCAACCAAGTTCAGAGGTCTTTGGCAAATATAAGAGATAACTGCAATAGTCACAAAGTAAGACCCACCGTAACATGAGCAAGTGTTGAATTCGAATGTTATGGGGGTCAACGACAGCAGAGAGTAATTGTGGTTCTCCCTGTGTCATCTGAGACCTCTCATTGGAAAGGTAATGAGAGTCAAGATATTGTCACCCTTCTGGAAACTGTGTTGACGTCGACAAAAAGGGGGACGTGACTCCGAGAAGCAAAGAGCTTCGTGAAATCTACTAGGTGAGGTTAGGAACTAAGTAGGTACATGGACGAAATCAATATGTATGGAGACTCAAGACTGCCCTTGGTTGGGGGTATGTGTGAGGTATAAGTGGCCGCAACTGTTCAACTAGGTCAAGTGTCAGGGGGACAACAAAACAGGGGATAAGTTGTGCCAAAGGTTGGACAAAGTGAACAAACTCAGAGGGAAAAGGTAGGTGACCTGTGGGATACTCAGAGTATATCGACGATGTCAACAGGGGTAGATGATAAGGAGTGCCCCAACCAAGGGTGACATGGGTTGTGTTAGCCAAAAGAAAGGGAAGAAGGTCGTCAAAGGTGACGACAAAAGGATATGTAAATGCGGGAAACAAAGGCTTTTTACAATGTACCAAATAAATAAAGAATAATTTGGGATGAGTGTACAAATACAGAAACAGGTGCCCCAATGTAATATGGTTGGGCCAGTTAGGGTGTAATTTGCTTGGAGAACTAGTGGAGGGTGGGGGCCCCATGGGTGGGTTTCTGTATGAGGTAGGTGAAATGGAGGGAAATTTGCAGAGGGGAAAACTGATTTGTGGATGAAATGGAGGGTTCATGATACTGCAGAGGTGCAGTCAAAATAGAACCTTGAAGAGATAACCTGGGAGTCCAGTGGGAAAGCTAGCAAAATGAGGAGAAGGAGTATGTGTCTGATTCACGACAAGATGTAAGACTATTGGGACTCCCATCCCTAAAGGTTTGAAAAACAACATGAGTTTCAAAGTGTAAAAGGGTGCTATGAATGGGACAACTCATGTGAGGGAGAGTGCTACCGGGTGACAGTACCTAAGATGCAATGGAGGTGTTGGTACTACAGAGTTGGATATGGGGATCCTAGAGGTAAATGTCAGAGGGTATGACTGGAGATGCAATTGACATTCAGAGGGAATGATTACATGCCACTGTTGATTATATACCTGAAGGGGTTGCGTTGATGTATGATGACCAAGTACCTGCACACATGAAAACCAAATACCCGACATGAACAATATCTAAAGAGAATCAAACATACAAGCATTTATTTGATAATTTTGAACATGAGCATGCATACCTGGATGGGGTATGAAAAAATGGTGCCTCGGGGGCTAAGGATAAAAGGTGGCCTGGGGACTGTCTGGATGTAGATGAAGGGATTCAAAAAAGATTAAAAACACTAAAAAAGAAATAACCTAAATTAGAATGGGTACGCTTAGGCGTAAAATTTCTTTAAGTATAACCTGTTGACAGGTTTTTTTCGGGAGAGGCCTTTGGGAGAGGCCAGGATGTATGTGCCTTTGGTGAGGAAATGTTGGATAATGTAGGGGCCATGCCATAGTGAATCAAATTTTCCATGACCGAGGGTATCATGAGCGATATCATAAGCAAGGACGAGGTCACCTTCGTGAAATGAGCGAAGGTTGACATGGCGATCAAAGGTGGCATTTGACCATTTCTTGGCTGCCTCATTATTCTATAATGAAGATTGACGATCTTCATCCAGGGACTCTAAGTTCAGCAAGCGCTGCTCCATTGGAGCAGTGTCAGGTAATAGCTCAATTGCGGTGTGTAAGGTGGGAATTTCGCACTCAATGGGAAGAGTGGGCTCAACCCCGTGGACTAGATGAAATGGTGTGAAACCAGTGGTTGTTTTCACGGCTGTACGGTAAGCCCATAGCGCAGAAAATGGTCTTATTTTTATTAATCATGCGTTGTAACATGGTCTTGAGGACCTTGTTAACTGCTTCGACCTGTCCGTTAGACTAAGGGTTATATGGTGAGGAAAACTCATGGGAGAATCCTAACTGAGATGAAAGTTTGACGAAAATCTCATTCTCAAAGTGTTTCCCATGATCGGAAACCAGTTGGAGTGATACGCCGAAGCAGGATATGACGTGATTAAAGAAAAAATGCGCTGCAGTGTCAGCGGTGTTGTTGAATGTGGGCATAGCTTCTACCCATTTTTTGAAGTAATCGACTGTGACAACAATGTATTTGTGTCCATTGCTAGATGGGGGATTACAAGTCATGAAGTCGATGCCCCATTTACAAAAGGGGCCAGCAGTAATGACTAGGTGAAGAAGAGCAGGGGGTGCTCGTGCTTTGTTGGTGTAAAGCTGACATTTCTTGCATCACTTCATGGCCTGAATGCAATCGTGAAACAATGTAGGCCAAAAATAACCTGCTCGGATGATTTTATGAGAAGTGGACATTCTCGAAAGATGCCCCCCACATGCGCCGCTATGGCAGTCGTTCAAGACTCTATTGGTCTCGTCAATAGTTAAGCATCGAAGAAGTATGGTGTTGACCCCTCACCAGTATAAGATATCTCTGATGAGGAGATAGCAAGGGGCCTAGTGGCGAATACAATGATGATCATCTCGTGAGAGGTGGTTACCAAACTTTTGGGTTCGGAGGTAGACGAGGAGGTCATCGTACCAAGGATCATCCAAAGTGATGTAAAAGAGATGTTCGTCGGGGAAGTTGGTATTGATGGGGGAACTGGTAGTATCGGAGGGGAAGGTCATGACAAGTTCGGTGAGGATGAGAGCTTTCTTGCTCTTGGGTGTTGAAAATTCAAGATCGTACTCCTGAAGGATAACGATCCATCGGGAAAATTTGCCATTAATTTGCCGACGGCTGAGCAAGTATTGCATAGGGTTGGAATCTACTACGACCTTAGTCATGTGAAGCAAAATGTAATGACGCATTTTCTAGACTGCTAGGATGACTGCAAGGGCTAGTTTCTCTTCATGTTTATACTTCAAGGGTGGCCCTAAAAGGTTTTTACTAACGTAGTAAATGAAATGCTCATGATCGTCATCACCGATTTGAATGAGAACTCCTGCGAATGAGACAGTTGATGCTGATATGTAGAGGATATAGTCACGATTATAGTCAGGTGAACTAATTAAAGGGGTGTTAGACAACACCGTTTTAAGATCGTCAAATGATTTTTGGGCATGTTCATCCCAGTGAAATGCGATGTCGTGGCGTAGTAAGCGAAGGAAATTGTGTGCGCGAGTGGCGTAGTTTGGGACAAATCGTCGTAGAAAGTTAGTCTTTCCTTCTAGGCTCTGGAGTTGATGTAAATTCCAGGGAGGTGGAATTTTTGTGATGGCTTGGACTTTGAGGGGGTCCACGGTAATACCACTTTTGGAAACAATGAATCTGAGGAGGTGGCACGTAGTGATGTAGAACACACACTTGAGGGGGTTCAAGCAAATGTTGTACTGACGACACCATTGGAAGATGATCCGTAAATCATCAAGATGTTGGGTGCATTTCTTGGATTGGGTTGTGAGGTCATCCAAGTATGCAAGGATGATATGAGCCAGATCATGAAAAATGTATGTTATATCCCATTGGAAAGTTGCGCCAGCATTCTTTAAGCCAGAAGGCATGACACGATATGAAAAAGTACCCCAAGGGGTAGTGAATGTGGTTTTGTATTGATCGGCTGGGTGGATTTGGATTTGATTATAACCAGAGAAACCGTCCATGAAGGATAGAGCCTCATGGCTTGCACAGTCGTCAATAATTTGATCGATGAAAGGAATTGGAAAGTTTTCTTTGGGACGTGCGTGATTGAGATCACGAAAATCCATGCAGACATGGATAGTGCCCTGTTTTTTGTTAACGGGTACAAGGTTGGAAACCCATGATGTATAGGCGATGGGGTAGATGAACCTAGCCATGCATAATTTGTCAATCTCGTCTTTGATGGCCGCTGCTTTAGATGGGTGTAGAGGTCGTTGTTTTTGACGAACTAGTGTAATGTCAGGCTAGGTGTCGATGCGATGTTCGACGATAGAGGGATCAAGGCCAGGCATTTCTGTGTATGACCAGGAAAAAATATCTCGATATTCTTGGAAGAGGGCTTTATAGAAAGTGATTTCTTAAGGAGTGCAAGCGGCGCCAATGGTGATTTCCTCGGCGACTCCATTTTTTATGGAAATGTCGATTTTGATGGTTGGGGAAATGTTTCCCATGTTGCCTTCTTCAAACTCATCAGGGGCAAGAATGGGGTTGTTGGACCAGTCAATATGCCCTGATGGGATAAATTCCTTGGTTTCGACCATGTATATGGGGTGTTGGTTAGGAGGTGTGGAGGCTTCCTATGGAAAGAAGAGCACTCAGTGGTGTAGCGCATCCCATGGGTAGTTCGGGGGTGTTTAACTCTTCGATTATGTCCTCGTCACAGTGGAATTGGCGGGAATACAAGGGGTCGTAAAGAGTAATATCGGTGACTATCACATTTGTGGCTGTCCCCTGGTGATGAAGAAGCAGGGGGAACGACGTAATGAGATTGTGATGGTTCACTTGACATAAACCAAATATCGAAGTACTGAGGAGTACTAGTGGTAGTTGGGTGTGAAATTTCCATAGGGAAATTAGTGGGAGAATTGGGGGGATTTGGGGGTGAATCCTCGGATAAGTCATCCAAGAACCATGGAGGCATTGGGAGTGCCTCAGGTTCAGGAGAAATGATATGAAGAATTTATAGAGATGAGGTAAGGTCAACCATCGATTCTATAGGGGTTTGAATCAGGTCAATTAGCATTGCCTGTATTCAATGATCATAGGACATTGGTATGTAAAATGATCTAAGGATTCACATAGAGAGTAAGGGAATCTCATACATTCATTGACTGAAGTTGTGACATACGAATGTCAGTGATTTTTGGTATGGATGATATAGCTGGATTGGGTTCATTCAGGAAGGTTTGGCATACTGCAGCTAATGTCTACTGGAAGCATGGCAGACCTGGGCAATGGTGTGTATAATGGCCATATTCTGAACATATAGCACAAGAAAATTTGGTTCGTAGCCCTTTACTTTGTGAGTGAGGGGTAGTAGCGGTAGTACTTGCTACAGTGGCAAGCATTGATGGTGTTTGATTGAGTGGAATCAGGTTCAGTAACTCAGGTAGAGATCGGCAGTTGTTGGTTTGGTGTCCATCTTTCTCACATAGCGCGCAAGGAGGTTGGACGCGTGGGGGAAGTGGAGCTGTGGGCTCCTTCTTCTTTCGCCTACCCCCAGTTGTGGTAGGGAGGGTAGTGAGTGGGGGTGTAGGGGGTATGGTGGGAGTGAGTATGGGAATCATCATTGGGATTCCTTCCATTTGGGGGGGAAGGAATGATTGAGGGACCATATCTGGTGGATGTAAATACCAAACTAGAATTGCTAACACCATATTAGGGAGGGTAAGCATTGTGGATACTTGGAAAGCTTGTATGCCTAGTGGGGGGTAAAAGAAGGGGATTTGAGTAATGGCTTGGGGAACTATCTCCCAAACTGGGATATGGCCTTGGGGAGAGGTGAAATCATGGACTGGTGGAGTCGACGAGTTCACAGGAGGCTCATGAGGGGGGAGCTATGCGACTAGTGGGACGTCAGATATGATAGAAGCCTCCCTAGGAGGAAGGGTATCCTCTATGTCAGTTTCGTTGGATGATACGACACATACTTGATTGGAAGGATGAAGGAGCGGTGGTGCACCATGGTAATTTCCTAACAATGATGGGTCTTTGAAAATTTCGGGGCCCATTTCGATGAGTGGGTATGCATCATGACTCGTGTGGATGAGAGGGAGAATGTTATTGATGTTGGCAGAAGGGTTAGGCTCGTAATGTGAGACTTGGTCAATAGTAATGATCTTCCCGTTATGGAGGAATATCATTGTTCGAAAGACAGAAGAGGAAACTACCTTCATAGCGTACATGTAGTTACGACCGAACAGGATATTATAATCAAGTGGGGCATCGATAACTTCAATGTCAATGAGAATGATCTTGCCCCTGAGTTCTACAGGGACATTTTGGAAGAGCCCTTCAGGAGATGATGGTCATCCGTCATAAGCTCTTAAGGTAATGGTAGATGGTATGAGTTCAGGGGAACCAAGTTTCTATCATACAGATTTGGACATAATGCATGTGGATGCACCTTCATTGATGATGCATCGATGAACTGTAATGTTCTGAATTTTCACTGGGATTTGAAAAGCGATCAGAGCGGGAAGGTGAGGTTCTCCACTGTCGAGATCAAATGTGATGAGTTGGGTATCCAAGGGGTCGACTGCCCCCAAGGTGGAAAGTAATGATTTCCACTGAGTGGAACAAGTTTGAAGGACCTCTAAGACTGACATGGTAGTCGGGGATTGTGCTAAGTCGTCAACCAAACTGTAATTATGAGTCACCCTAGCCTGTGGGTTGTGTACATTCCTGCGCAATGGGATGCGAGGGATGCAAAGAGGTGTTTTTGTGTTAGGGAAAGGAATTACCAATGGGAGTCCCGTTAGTGTTGGGGTTGTTTCTGGGGGAATGGGAGGAGACTCAGCGGGTGCACAATATTGATGATTACATGTTTATAGAAGGATTTCTTCCTCACTAATGAGGAGGATGGTACGATCTGTGGATTTGTTGGGATTGAGGTATTGTCCCAACTGTGGTGGGGTAGGTTGTGTATCTTGTTGGGTATTTATCACACCCTAGTGTGGAATGGGATTTTGCAGTACGGCTGGGGGGAGTTTTTGCACGTATTGTTGGGGGGCCTGCTGAGGGGCAGGCTATGCTGGGGGATGTGGTAGACTGCCTGAGTCTTTCAGCCATTTAAAATCAGCGATTTGGGGTAAATGATGAGTATAATGACCGAACTCACCACAAAGGGCACAAGGGAAGGTTGTTTTAATAGTATTGTTATTTCTCCCTTGACGCCTGTTGTTATTGCTCCCCTGGGGGTTCTGATTCCCTTGATTCCGATTGCCCCCAGTAGGTTGGTTATGTTGGGGTTGATTCCCGCCTTGACCTGGGTTGGTATTGTTCCTATTTCTTCCTTTCTCTTTGGCATTATTCGACGGATGGGTCGGATTTTCCGTATTCAGTTGTTCGAAATTTTGATATTGTTGAACGGGAGAGGGTTGAACAAAATTCACCCCAGCGTGAGGGTGTGGGGGTGCCATGGGCTGTGGAGGACCAGGAAATGGAAAGTACGAATTCTGTGGGAGTTGTGATCTGTAAGGTACATAGGAAGGCATGGCTCTTTCGCTAGTATTTAGAGTATAAGCTGAGGTAGAGGGGGTACCAGAATTTGTTTGGATAGGTGGATGTATTGGGGGTGTCGGTGGTGGGCCACTGACAGGTGGAGGAATAGAAACAGGGTATGGCTGTTGATAAGGGGGTGGGGGGTAATAAGAGGTTCCCCCATATGCCGGTGGATATTGAGGTGTGCCATACATTGGTGGTGGTTGGGGTTGAGGACTGTGGTGTGTGGTATTACCAATCAATCCATCTATTGAGTGAGACATCCCGGGTTTTTCCTGAACGAATGGAACGGGTTTTGGGAGATCAGAGAGTACTGTGTATAAGTACCCTAATTGTGAATAAATGAGGTCATATTGTTGAGCCTTACTAATGGCTTCTTCTTCTGATTGAGGGAAGGTGGAAGCTACATCTTTACCGAGGAGAGAGACAAGTGATATGAGAAACCAATCAAGACATTGTTGTTTGGTGGTTTCATCTTTTCACAAACTACATTGTCTACGCCACTCGTGAATGTGATCAGCAATATGTGTGGCTGAGGTTTGTTTGAAATTAGAGAGTAGTTCAAGACCATTGTCGTGGCAGATTGGTAATTGGAAGAAGGTCAAAAATGCTTTGGCCAAGGACTCGAAAGTCACATGGGACCCTGATTTTTCATCTACATACCATTTGGCTGATGGGCCAGTGAGTGTGCATTGAAATAACTGTAATCTAATGGAATCATCCATAATGTTGTTGGAAGACCACCATAGGTGGAAATTCATGACATGGTTGGAAGGGTCATCTCCTACCTTTCCTTCAAACTTGGGGATGTCTGAAGGTAGTTTGGTAGGCATTGCAGGCCATGTGGGGTCATGCAATATAGGATCATTTGTGAGTTTTCTTAGATTTGGTATGTTAAGAGAGGCCAAATATGGCATCTACAGTGGGGGTGGAGGATTAGTTCCAGCCATGGTGTGAGTGTGTTGTGAACCTGACCCTTGAGGGGGACTAGGTGGGTTGGTACTTCCTCCTTGAGAGGAAGTTGGTCCCCCACTTCCATGTAAAGGAGAGCAAGTGGACAGAGGGACTTGGGAAGTGGACCCAAGTAATGTGGAACCAAGCAAAGTTGATCCTAAGATAGTGGCACTCACCGGAGTGTGTGAAGGTGGTGTCGATGAGTTGGCAAGACTAGAAACTCCCCCTAAAATAGGAGGGAGGTTTAGTAAGCATCTAGAATGACGGGGGTTCTGGGGGTCCCCTATGATGTCCGACTAGCTGAGTGGATGTGTGCAAAATGTGATGAGAGAAAATAAACAAGAGCCTTTTTCGCAAAATTTTAAACTTTACACAATATATATATCTAAATCAAAATGTAATCAGAAGTGCATCATACATAAAGTGTTTTGAAAAAGAAGCATATATGTGGATAAGTGGGTTTTTTCCACATGTGGAATCAAAGAAAAAAAATGCTCGTGTCCTAAAAGACATAGCGTCATTCCTCTCAAATAGCACTGGACCTTCCAATAGTACTCAATAGTGGGGTCTGAAGTCACCGGAAGAGAAACTAGTGAAGGATGAAATAATCAGTTATAATGAGGGGTAAAGGGGGCATATCCCGAAAGATATGGCGATATTTCCTGATAACCACACAAAATCAAATCAAGGTGCAACTGCAGCCTACAATTTCCACCTGGGTAGATGTCCTAAAATTTGGTCACTAAGTACCTTGGTCAAAGTGCGACATTTAGATTTTTGGCCTAAGAAATGGGTCACGGACTGGATCCCATCCAAGAGGTGGGTGCCTCAAGGGGGGATGCACAAAACAACCAGACCTTGGCCTTCAACCCTTCATGGGTATCTCCCTGCCTTATGGTGTTAGGAACACTTGACTTTGAGGATTTTCCGTTCCCTATTTGACAACTTCTATTATTTTGACAATGTGAGAACCAAATAACAAGGAGTTATTTGGATGCCTATCCCCGAAATCCTACCTAGACTAAAAAATTTCTTTTGGCACCTCCTGTGGAGGAAAACTTAGTGAGTTTTTACAAAAAATTTAGATGTGGTTGTTTGAGAGATTGGGGGTGTGAACCAACCTCATTGAAATTAAATGGGAGTGGATAGTTTCATCAAGAAAAGGGTGGGGTGTTTCGAAATCCCTGTGGAGGAGACTTACTTTGACCTCCACATTTCGAGAAGAAACTATGTGAGTGATAAGTGACTTTTGTGTGTGAATGAGTGAAAGTGTACCAATGTTTTAATGAATTAGGTGTCACCTTGCTGCATGTGGACTTTGATTGGTCCTTACAAGTGTTGATTACCTAATTAACTAAGTGCCTTTGGTACAACCTTGCGTAATTCAAAAGTCCCTAGGAAACTAGCATGTGGACATGTGGGTCCTTTACTATTCCTTTAACTCCCTATTGTGATTTAATCTAAGAAAAGATTTGAAACTATCCTAGATTGTGATCATGTGGGCATGTATGGGCCTATTACAAAACCTTTAAACTTCCCTGGTGATTTAATCTAAGGAATTAAACTTCAACACTATCCTATATTTGTAGCATGTGGGCATGTATGGGCCCGTTACAATCTTAAGATGTGTTTAAAAAATAAACTAAGAGGAGTCCCAAGAGGGGTTGTTGTCCTCTCCTAAAGGTTTTAGTCTTCTTAAGGGAGATGAAATTGTCCCACAATCTTTTTCTGATTCTCAAGGTCGCTTGGAAGCGCGAGAGAAGAGCATACTAAGCGATTGTTATCCAACTTCTAGTCCCAATGCAAGTTTTATGTGATTACAAATGATTCCAATTTATACTTGTTAGTCAAAGCAAGCCATCCATGTGGAAAAATGAAAGCAAAAGAGGAAATAATGATTTTAAACCCCCTAAGTGCCTATGTGTTTTGGCTAATCCCTTTATATGAAGAGGGAACTAAGTGTGGTGCAGCTTAAAACATGCATGAAATCATTATTAAGAAGGCTAAGGACCTTCCCCAAATCTCAAAAAACCTTACAATGTGTAGTTTTTTGCACAAGTGCATGGGTCCCAGAGTAGACAAGGGTGCATTGAGCGCTTGTGCACAGAATGAAACAAGCTTATGGGTGCAAGTGCGCAAAACAGAGTTGTGGTTTTAGCGCCTGTGTGCATGATGCGCATCTATGGGACAAAAAACCCATGCACAACTGACACACGACCGTGAAAGAAAATTCTGGATGGAATTCTCTCAATTCAAATTGGAATTGGATGTTTTGTAGGTCGGCTTGGGCTGGTTAATGCACTTGCAGGTTAAATAAATCAAAAGAAGAGCTATAAAAACCCAAATGGGGTAGGAAATTGACACCTTTCCCCAGTGGAGTCGCCAATCTGTTGCACCTCTTTCATCACCTTAGTGAGCAAAACAGAGGTGCTTGCAAGATTAGTTGGGTTTGCTAAGCAGGACAGCTGTAAGGAAAAGGGTTAGAGAAAGAAATATAAAAGAACAACTAAGAAATAAACTAAGAAATAAAATAACAATTAAACTAGTGAGCATAGGGACATAAG
>CBVK0101294632.1:0-12761 GCA_900067695.1 Picea abies | reverse complement strand
GCCCCTTTGTGGCTCGGGGGGCGAAGGGGGAAGCAGAGTACCCCTCGTGTTTGGCTGGGAGGTACCGGTGAGTGTTCTACGGTTGGCAAGCAAAAAGCGGCAAGGAGCGCGGGACACGGCACGGAGCGCGGGACGTCTCCGAAGCGGGCGAGTGGCTAAGGTATGATTTAATTCTGGCAAATTGTTTTAAAAGGGTTAGTGAAATTGTCTTGATGTCTTGCTATAAATGAAAAGGAACTTGATGCTGGTAATTTGTTTTATAAATGGTTAGCGCCAAGTTGGTTCTGGCGATTCGTTTGTTTAAATGGTTACTGAGCAAAAATTTCTATCACTGGATACCTCCGTCAATTCATTTTCAAACCCGACTATTTGCTTACAGTGGCAATCATTGGGCCGGACTGTTCTTTTATCTTGGCTGTCCATTTTAGTTCTGGCAATGCATTTTTGTTCTACGTTTCACACGGTTGAATGAGCTGGGTTTACCTTTTTGTGTTAGGGCCATAGTGGGCATTTTGTTGGGTCTGCTTTTTTTATTTTTGTTGGCGTTCTCAATTTATTTCGCCGGCATTGCCATTCTCTATGGCGTGGGTTCTCAGTGGTCTGCGCAATACATTTTCGCTGGTGCTCTGAACCTTGAATCCCCACTTTGAATTCTGCTTACGCTAGGAACCCCTTGATTTTAGCCATCGCGATCTCTTACAGGCATTCCGAACAACACTATAGTAAGCCTGGTTGTGAGTCGATTTTATGAGGCAACCCAAACTGTTTTTCTTGGTCTAAACCCTGTACTTTGATTCAATGATGGTGGTGTCTGGTTCGTGCCTGTGTTGATACCTTTTTCGTGTCGGATATCGTGCCTGAGTAGCGTCCTGAGTCTTCTCTGATTAGCAGGCGCATGCGTGCAAAGAGGCACGGATTCAGAGACTTGTGAGCCACGACTAGCTGGAGTTTAGCTCTGCAGTCTCCACGCTTCCAGTAAGTCAGAACCTTACCTTAACGCCCGCCTTGGTGGTCGATCTAAATTCTGTGTTTTTTTTTCCGAGCCTGACAGCGCAACCTTAAAATGATTGCATGCCGGTTGGTCAGGTTTCTGTGTAGCCGTTGGCAAGTATGGAACGATTCCATTCTCGGCCTGGTTGATATCGTATCAAGGTGGCTTTGGAATGGCTGGCCACATGGCAGCGTATGTGCAGCAATGTCATGCCAACTGGAGCCCCTTTTTTTACCCATTAAGTGTAACTGTAAGTAAACGCAGTTTTCTGCGAGTTATTTTTTTTAATCATCAGACGTGGCGGTATCATGTCGGGTCGGGCACGACCGTTGAACCTAGGAAGCCTTTTGTCTTAATGTTGATTGATTTTTTTATTTTTACCATTACCCGGTTGGGGATAATTGTCATACTCTCGCTGTCATGTGGAGGTTAAATGGTAGCTAAAGTTTAAGCAGTTTAAATGTTCCTGCTTGTATTACGTCTGCGCTTCAATGTATTTCCGCATTTTAAGTCTGCGTTCATTTAAGTCTAAATTTACTTCCTCTCGAAAATACTGGTTGTTGATCCTACTGCACAGTCTTCACTGTGTTTTTCTTTCCGATCGAGGGCCTCTTGGACGCTGGTCTGTATTATGGGGATTCTTTGATTCAGGTCTACTCGCTGTTTTGGAGAGAAGAACAAAGCTTCCACTCTGTTGTTCTCGTTTTGTAACTGATTTTATAATTATATATAATTGAGAGAATTTTTTTTTATGGGATAAAGACTGCGTTCAATTGTATTTACGAATGTATGGGTATGGGGAGACCGCCAGTTCAGAATGTTACTTTTGGGTAAAAAGGAGAACTGTTGGGTAGCGTGATTTTAAATAAGAACCGTTTAATAGTGCCACTTTTAAACTTGGGATTTTTTTATTATTATTTAATCGGTTCTCTCTAATTCTGTCCCTTAAATGCATCATTCGAATAAAGTCCTTTAATTCTTCTTCTAGTCCTTATTCATGCAGTTGTAAGATAGTATAAAACTTATGTTAAAAATAGACTTGTTTTGATAAATGTGTCATTTTAAATTCGGGTTACCATGTCCCTTTTAATTTGATGAAATTATAATTGAGGTCACATTTAGTTGCTACGACCTATAGTCATTGCCAAGTTTAGCTTTGTTATTTAGGTAAGGTCACCCTAATTATAGGGATACAATGTCACTCCTTGGGTTACCATTAAGGGTTAGACTTGTATGTTGCCTTATCGTCGTCTTAAATTGTTGTGAACTGCCAGGTGGATAGCTGTCTTGTTTTTTTCAACCTTATCATAATATGAGAGTGCTTCTTTTTAGATTGGTATACATTATACTTTCATTGACGATTCCTAGTCATGATGCTAATCCATGTAGCGACCTCCCTATTTTTGATTGCTATTTTAACTATGGTTACTTAAAAAGGTTGATAGCGGTCACCTCCAAATAATGCCCTTTTCACTTGTCATCAAATTTTATTCCTTTAGATTGCTCTTTTTATTTATTATTTAGATATGATGATGTTGTCCTTTTAAATGTTGATGTTTAGATGTGACATATTTACATATATTATCTTCATATAGGGTCTTCCCCTTTTAATGCTGTTATTTAAGTAATGTCGGTAAAGTGTTGAAGGGTTGTATCTAGTCATTGTAAGTAGGATAATTTCAATGATGTCATTTAAAGGATTGTATTGGATGTACCGTATCATGTAAGTGGAATAGTTTCAATGATGTCATTAACGTATACTAATGGTGGTGTCTTGTCACTGGTATTTAGGACAGTTCAATAATGTCATTTAAAGTAATGTATGGGTTATATCTCGACAATTTACATAGGATGGTAGACCCTTTTAAACACTGCTTAATTAAAGTCATTTAAATCCTGGTAAATACCATAACTTATCATTTTAATAGGATGGTTTATTGATATATTCTATAAGATGAAAATTTTAATTTAAGAGAAAGAAAATGCTATGGCTTACCAATGTCCAGGAATTATTGTCTATAAGTTCTGCCATTTTAATGTATTGTTTGAATAGGGAAATGTGTCCTCCTAACTTATAACCAAGATGGAAAGACTAGAGTTGAAGCGTATGACCATTATTTATTTCAATGTCGCTTGGCTTGAAAGGAGATGAGATGGTCATCTGGTTGCGATGTTGGCGTAGTCTCTTGACATTGTTGAGACATCCTCAGTGGAATGCTGGATTTTTTTTTATGCGTTAACTTACTCAGATGTTGTAATGAGGGTCGTTGTTCATTTAAATAATGTTAGAATTATGTTCTGTTGTCGGAGTCCTCTTGTCACGCACTTTCCGTCAGGGGCGCATATAGTTTTCATTTATGTTGTACATCGATTGTGAGTAGTAGGTTGTATGGTCGGGTGTGTCGGGTGGGATGTAGACACCTCCATGCTCCTCAGAACAGTCGCCATCCCTGAGACCTTAAATGGTTAAAGACGATGGGAAACTGGGCTTGAGCGTTGCTTATGTGTCTTGGAGGTCCTAACCTTGCAAGGTAGGACGGGCGGGAAGTCAGTCGTATTTAGTAGTCAGTTTTACTTGTCGTTAAATGTTGCGTTGTGCACCTTTGCCTATGGTCTTAGTTGTTTGCAGATACTCATCGTATGCTTTTGTCTTCTTGCAAATAACACCGTGGTCGTGTCCTGTTGGATGTCAAGGGGCGACATAGAGTCAAGTATGTTTTTACTTCTACACGCGCGCACACACCGTAAACACAAAAAAAAAATTTGCACCTGTATACTAGAATGGTTGTCGTAACGAGGCAGTTCGTTACAGAAACTTCCATATTTCTCCTCGTTTTCACAGAAACGTCGTTTAGGGCCTCAAAATGGCCTCGGAAGTTAAAAACTACTAAAAATAGTAAATTACCAAGATTGCCAGAAAATTGTTTTGAGCCAGTTGGAAAAGGTGGGTGGACACCGATATCCACCTAGATCAATCATCCCCTTAGGAAGTAATGGTCTCCATTGTGTTGAGTGCATGAGGGAGAAGAAAAAATGTTTGTTGAATCTAAATCTTGGTAAGCTGCTTGCCTTGTTGGAGACGTCGCATTGCTCAGTTTGTGGAAGTCTGTTACAAACCTGTCAAGGCTGAGGTTGTTCAAAAATTTGATCTACATGAGAGGACGATGTGCAAAAGGAATCTTTGTTCTTTTTTGCAACCTTGTCTACCTGCTTCTGTTGGATAGAAGATGTGTGACATCCCCCAAAATAAAGTATTTTTGAAATTTAAAATTTGTTGGAAAATTATTCCATTTTTAGTAAATTCCGAATTTCGAATTTGATAATTGTAATTAAGTATTATGACTATTGGGAAAAGATCTGATTTGACCCAACTAACTGTTTGACTATGAAACTTGTATGAAAACATAGTATTTTATATTGATTGCAGGAGGACAAATGGAAAAACCATGTTAAAATCAGCTGACCATGACTCCATGAGTGGGGAACATGTTGGAACTACCTCTGGGCTGATGATTACAAGTGGAAAATTAGATATTTGGCCATTGGCAGCCCCTGAAAATCAGGGATTTAGAAAGCTACGAAAATTCCCAGGGGGGGGGGAAGAAAGACCTAGGCAAATGCATTTTTTTTGTTAAATAGCATATGTGAGGAGGCAGGACGTTGCCTAGTATGCTGGGAAGGGGAACTATTGAATACTTTATATTATGAACATTGATTTTGATTGTGAGGCAAGGGAGAAGACTACTCATAGAGGAAGACGTTGTTGAAGAGGAGATTTCAATTTTTCCCTCATGGATTCATGGTCAGGCTAGGGGGTGAATTGGGTAAGCGTTGGTTGTTCTATTCTATAGTTGGGAGGAACATGGTTGTTCCCTTTGTTTTCCCATCGACTACTTCAAATATGTCTCTTTACTCTCCTCTTTTCATGATTGTACTATTGAAATGATTGTATCTGGTTTCCATCGTAGACGATTATCTTTCCAACATATGTATTAGATAGAATTACAGAGTTGTTGTATATTAATTAAAGTAGAAATAATTTAAATCAATTAAAAGGCTATAGCTATTTGAGCTTGGTATATTATTCATTGTAAGGATGAAACCAATATTCTATGGGATATATCTATGTCTATTTTCTGTAAGTTCTGTGTGGTAGGAACATAATTGATATCTTAAATTATGAAATTATAAAGTGATGAGTTATAGATCTAGTGGAAATAAAATCTAGATACAAACATTAGATGGTATTACACTACTAATGTGTGATAATCGTGTCAAGACAGATCTAATTCTACTTAATGAAATAAAAATTAAGTATGTACATCCTGAAAACTACAATTTCTGGAATGATCTACCGATCATAAGATAATCATACAGTCAAACATATTTAAGTACCCAATATATATCATGAGATTTGAATCTGTGTAAACATTTAGATAAATCTGGAGCGAATGAAAATTATTATAATCATGCATGTCTGTACTAAAATATATAACCATGACTATCTAAAACCCCAAATATAAATATTGTATATTACATAAAGGTTTCCATGAGATATAACTGTGAATTGTTAATACATAGGGGATAAGTATCGACTGTCACAAAATAGTACTATGAAACCTTACTGTATAAATTATACAAGAGGGTTATAATTGATCCCCTCGTAATAACCACAAAACGAAAGGAATGTACAGAGCTGACATAATGCCTAGGACAAGTCCTTTGAGTCTCTAGAGTGTAAGCCTTGGATGGTGAAACTTGTTTCAATATGGGGTTTCTTCCCTTTTAACAAGTATTTAAAATTACAAGTAAATCTGTTACCCTGGAAGTCCTGATAGAAACAGAACCTTGCGATGAAATTTTACACAGTAGCAAACATAACCTAGATTCTAAGATGAAGTCCGGTTGTCAAAACTCAAGTACCTTTTTGGGTCTGGCAACCAATGAATCCATCAAACACTAACCATCTAAATCCTGAAAAGGGAATGGATCGTATGAGTCAACAATGAAACTTAGAGGGAACAAAATTTAAATCGAAATGGATTATATCCAAAATAGAAGTAGCACAATTTAATCATAAGGAAATAAATCACTTGCAGAGAAGATTAACGAAATTAAAATATAGAATTATTACTTAGCTTGCGATCGATGTGGAATATTTTCTATCGACGCCACTGAGTGAATCCATCCTTATTCGAAAGGGGGAAATGGAACCAAATAATGTTGATGGGTACCCTCACAGGAAACAAGGGCCCACCATTAATGATTATAACCGAGAAAATTCTTCATTGAATAAGGACAACGAATAAAAACAGGACTGTAGACAAGTAGAATAGTAACTACATACAACATGAATACATAAACCATTGGTATAGCTACCACAAATTGATTAAGTCTTTTCTTTACCCTTTTTTTTTAAGTAATATGAAGAGACATTCATAAATACACATTTCCAGAGTCGAATGCTTGGAATAAAAATCCCTAAACCGAAAATAGTTTCACAGGTGAAATGATCACAGAAGTTCGAAGATCTTCATTATTCCCGACTCCTTGCAAATCCAGGGAATATAGATTACACAACCATATCAACCACATTGACGAACAATTTATATACATAGGGTATGATGACGGATATACGAATCACAGTAGAAACAAGAAATATTTTACTCAGTGATAAATATGCCAAAAGAAGCCAACGTAAGATGTAGGCCTTTGGGCATTACAAAATTTATACATTGGGATCCTTATTTACTCTTAGGGATCCCTGTCACTTATATGCACAAACTCATTACAAGAGGGGAAATAAACCTTTGAATCCCTAACACCTGAAAAGGAATCATAACCAGGAATGTAGTCTCTTAGTCAAGTTATATCGAGTTCAGACCTACATTACAGAACTGGAGTCATGTATAAATTACCTCTGAAATAGAACATTGGCTCGTAGACTGGCGACTCTCCTGTCCCATTTGAAATCCCTTATAGTTCGAGCCTTCTATGAGGGTTCGTAGAGGAAAGGATACATGTTATAGAATAACAGGAGATAAGTAAAGAAATCCAACATAGAATAGGAAATCTCTGGTGACCCAACAAACCCATAAACAAAAAACTAGAGAAGATCAATACCAACAAAGTCTTCAATATTTAAGAGTCATGGATTCGAGGGAAAAAGAAAATAATACAGAGTCTTTGGCTTACCATGTATAGGGAACACCAAGGAATAAATGCCTTCATATCCTCCACCTAGGTCGCATCCTCCCAAGACAACCAACCTCTTACAAAGTTCAGAGCTACCATAGGGTTGCACTAAGGCATTTTCTTTCATTTTGCAAATACCTAGACACAGGAGGGAGACACTATTAATCACCTACCCACCCTTTGCAGAAGTAGAGTAATGGTGATAGTACACAACAGTACGCTACCATGTGAACAAGGTTAGGTGGCAGGGTTTCGTTGACACAATCATCGAGTTATAAACCTTAGAAGGTACCTGGGCATATCGCCATTACTCAAGCTGGATAGGGGCTTTAACTTAGGACCTGACAAGTACATCAGTTGAATTTACACTAAGTTTTTTCAAGGGAGATGACTCAGTTAGGGGCATTCCTAATACAACCAATGAATCGAGTTTCTCATCAGTTGGAATGAGACTACCTGGTTCATTAACCTTAACACTTTCGGGAAGGAGGACTAGCATGCTTGAACCCTTCAATGATGACAACCGTCAACCCACCACAAGTCTGGAGTCATGGTTGGGTAAGGGTAATCACGATCTATTTTACACAGAGTGTATCATTCGAATAGTTTTAACAAATTTTTAAAGTCCCTCATTAATCTAAGACTAGTGATCTTTAATACAAGTAGTTCCTTTCAGAACCCAATACCTCTCGTATAGGTGTGTGTATGTATAAGAAATTATAATGTTATGTTGGAGAGATTGTAATACCCTAATGTTTAACACTTTATAAAGCTATGTCTCGGGACAGGCCTTTACCCCTTTTGTTAACTTTTGTTAGTAAACTAGGGAACTATATTTTTAATGAGTTTAGCCTTGTAACCTTTACATATATGGTTTTTAGATGACCAGAGACGTTTAAAGATAAAATTATCTTAGAAAGGAAGGTAGTTTTATCAACAACAATAGCTATCATAGCCCTTATGGGAGTGATAGTATCGACATCAAATCACATATGATAACTTTGAGACCTTTGAAACAAGTTGATCGAAGAAAAGAAAATTTTAATGTCACCAAGAAAAAATTTTTTTTTGGAAATTTTGAGGTTCATTACATGTGGTATCAGAGCAACAGGTTACAACACTTGGACCTTGAATAGGGCCATCTAATTTTCTTATATATAATTCTGTTGTTATAAAGATAATAAAAATATTTTATGTTTTGTGTCAATCATTGCAGTAGTAAATGACGACGGGGAAATCTGAATCGATGGAAATCCAGAACGAAGACCTACTGAAAATCAGAGATAGAATAGTGATGGAAGTTCACCTATTGAAGTTCTGGAAACAATGATAAATCTCATCGTCGAACTACAGGTTTTCAAAGTTGACAATGAAAAATTAAAGAAAGCTTAGCAAGAACAACAGGAAATAAATGAAGTCCTACTGGGCATTATAGTTACCACGAAAAGCCCAAAGGACGATAATAACGACAAAGAAGTCAGCAAGAGTGCTTCCAAGAATTATGGGCCTGAAACAGAAAAAGGGTACAATTCGTCTGAAGGTACACCTTCAGCTGAGGACAAAACTAAAACAAACCGAAAGAGGAAACAAGTAGACCACCTTGAAGGAGAATTCAAGAAAATTAAACTAGCTACCTTTGATGGGGAATCCAGAACAGGAGAAGAAGTCGAGGCATGGTTATTGGACATCAAAAAATACTTCCAAATATATAACTATTCCAACAATATGAAGGTCAAAATGGCCATATACAATATGAAAGGGAAGGCTAGCATTTGGTGGCAAGACCTGAAATTGGCCAAAGGCCTAAAGGAAAAATAGATGGAATGGTCTAATTTCAAGAAATAGTACCTATCTGAAAGCTACTATAAAAGAAAAACAAAAGATTTTTATGAGTTAAGACTTGGACAGATGACAATGGAGGACCTTATAAATAAATTTCTAGAATTACTATAAGGTAAAAATCCAACGATTCTTAAGTTGTTTACCGCAGTCCTACAAGGACAGAATTGAGTTTGACAACCCCAAATCCTTGAGTGAAGTATTCAGGAAAGAACGAATGTGCTATGATCAATATAAACATTGAGCAGAGTTTCCCAAATCCTGTAAGGATAAGAAGGAAGATCGAATGAACCAGCGGAAGAAGGGATACAAGCCAGCTCTGTATCGTAATGCAACAAAAGGATTTCCAAGAAAGGATTTTCACTCCAACCATCTGAATACACAAGGCAACATTAAACCGATAAATATGGGAATGAAGAAGTTTGGGGACAATCCCCGTGAACGACTAAAGGGCTAGAAATGTGGAGAACCTCACCTAAGGAGGAGTTGTCCTCATTTAAGTTCAGCAAACAAAACTGTTGTTCATAATTTAAAGGAAGAATTGACGGTTGGAGACATGGGCAGAAGCTTTCATTGGATTAATGAAGCCATAGTCGACCGACAAGGTGACCACCAATCCTCTGTGGTAGAAATAGAAGGTAAAATCAATAATACCCGAATTTTGTTTTAATTGATCCTATAGCTACATTAAGTTATATCACTTTTGGAGTAGTAGAGTCAAATAAACTTAAGAGGATGAAACATGCAAAATCATGGCTGGTACAGTTAGCAACATGAACTAAAAGGTAAGTGGTAGACTTTGTTTTTTATTTTGAATTTAACTTAGATTATCAAAACATAAAAACAAATCTAAATATTCTACCACTAAGATCCTATGATATGATCATTGGAATGGATTGGTTGGAACGGCACAAAGTAATTCTAGATTGTTATACAAAGACACTTAAATATAAAGATGAATGTGACACTACTAGAACAACCCAAGGTATACCAAAACTAGTATCAGTTAGACAAGTCACAAAAATGCAATTCAAGAAATGTATGAGAAAGGGGTGTCAAGTTTACGCCATCCAAATAATGAATCTGTTAGAAAAAGAAGATAAGCCGAAGCTTGAAGGTTTTTCTTTCCTATGTGAGTTTAGAGACATGTTTGTTGATGAGATACTAGAATTAACTCCTAGAAGGTAAATAGACTTCTCCATATACCTACTACCTGGGTCAGCCCCTATCTCGAAAGCACCTTACCAAATGAGTTTACCTGAATTGACAAAACTAAAGATACAACTGCAAAAATTGTTGGACAAAACATATATCAGACCTAGTGTTTCACCATGGGGAGCACCAGTCCTCTTTGTGAAAAAGAAAGAATGTACTCTAAGACTATGTATCGACTATAGACAATTGAATAAAATGACTATTAAGAACAAGCACCCCTCACCTACAATAAATGACCTGTTTGATCAAGTAGGCGGGGCCAAAATATTTTCAAAATTGGATTTACAATCTGGTTACCATCAAGTCAAGATAAAATATGAGGACATAAGCAAAACAACCTTTTGAACAAGATATGGACACCATGAATTCATAGTCATACCTTTCATACTCACTAACGCACTAGCCACATTTATGTGCTTGATGAACAATATTTTCAGTCAGTACTTAGACAAATTCATACTAGTATTTATCAACGATATTTTGGTGTATTATAAAATGGAGGAAGAACATAAAGAACACTTAAACATCATTCTGCAAACTTTAAGGAAACACCAACTGTATGCTAAATTCGATAAGTGCAATTTTTACCAGAAGAAGATACAGTACCTAGGACACATAATATCTGCAGAAGGCATTATAGTCGACCCTGAGAAAGTAAGAGCCATTATGGAATGGCTGGTACCAAAGGATGTAGTGGACATCTGGTCATTCATGGGAATCACCGGATATTATCGCAGATTCATAGAAGTATTTTCCAAAATAACTTTCCTATCGCTTCATTACAAAAGAAAGGGAGCAAGTTTAACTGGTCATAGAAGTGTCAAGACAGTTTTAACAAGTTGAAGGAATTATTAACAACTACACCCATATTGAAGGTAGCAGACCCAGATAAGGACTTTACCATATGTGTTGATGCAAGTAAAGAAGGACTAGGTGGTGTCCTAACTCAAGAAGGACACATGATTTGTTATGTGTCCTGAAAATTAAAAGAATGTGAGAGAAATTATGTCACTCATGACTTAGAATTGGTAGCGGTAATACACACCTTAAAAATGTGGCGACACTACATAATGGGCAGAAAATTTCTACTATTGACGGATAATAGCAGTGTGAAATATCTGTTTAGCCAACCATATCTTAATGCAAGGCAAGCAATATGGCTAGCCTTCCTGAGCAAATTCGACTTCGAAGTCTGACATATCAAGGGTAAGGAAAATAAGGTAGCATATGCTTTAAGTTGAAGGGTCCATGGGTTATTTGAAATAAATATCAGCAGGGCAGAAAGTGATCTAGAACAAAGAATAAGGACGATAGGTTTTAACAACTAAAATTACACTAAGATAAGGGCAGAATTAAAAAATAGTACTGCAAAATCAAATAAACCAGATCTAAGTATCAACAAAAAGGGACTATTACGATTTAAAACAGACTTTACATACTAGATTCAGCAGAGTTAAAGCTAATAGTCTTGGATGAAGTGCACAAGAAACCATATTCTGGCCATCCAGGATACCAGAAAACAATAACAACACTTAGAAAACTATTTTACTGGCCTACTATGAAGGGAAAAATAGAAGAATACTTGGCTAGGTGCCAAGATTGTCAGTAGGTTAAGGCTGAACACCAACATCCAGCTGGCCTATTATAGTTATTACCAGTACCAGAATGGAAATGGGAGACCATATCACTGGACTTTATAACAGGTTTGCCAAAAAATCAGAAACAAAATGATTTTATTATGGTTGTAATCTATAAATTCAGTAAGTCTACACACTTTATTCCTGTGAAGTTTACTTTTAAAGCTATAAACATTGCTGAAATATTTATGAAAGAAATTTTAGACTGCATGGTATTCCTAAAATGGTGATTTCAGATAGAGACATAAAATTCACATCCTCTTTTTGGAAGGAATTGTTTGCAGGGCTAAATACTAATTTGAATTTCAGTATGAGGTATCACCCAAAAATGGATGGACAAATCGAAAGGACAAATCAAATCATAGAGGATATGATCCGCGTGCACGTAAGAACAAAACCAAACAAGTGGGAAGACTATCTACACTTGGTAGAATTTTCATATAACAATGGGTACCAAACTTTGACTAAGTTAAGCCCTTTCAAGGTATTGTATGACAAAAAGCGTACGACTCCAATTAGTTGGGATAACTCGGTTGACAAACTTATGGTTGGACCAAAGATGCTCCAAGAAATGGAGAACATGGTAAGGAAGGTACAACAAAACTTGAAAGAAGCATAGGACAAACATAAGAGCTATGTAGATTAGAAAAGAAGACACTTGGAATTTCAAATGGGAGACCATGTTTATTTGAAGGTCAAAGCCAGAAAAAGCTTGTTGAAGTTAGGACATTGTGCCAAACCGGCACCCAGGTTTTGTGGGCCTTCGAGATACTAGCTCAAATTGGACACGTAGAATACCAACTTGCACTTCCATCTAATCTAAGAATTCATAATATATTTCATGTTTCTTTCTTGAAAAAGAATGTTCATGACCCTACTCATAT
>CBVK0101294626.1:0-14057 GCA_900067695.1 Picea abies | reverse complement strand
GTCTTTTGCAGCTATAGGGCAGTTAAAAAGAATGGTAAATGCAAGCAAAAGTTTAACACTTATGTCTGTAACAAAACATGAAGTTGGTGATGCTAAACATGAGATGATTCCATATGTTTCAAATAGTCATGAAGTGTCACCAGAGGTACAACATGAGGTTCAGTTGCATAATTTGATTACTTTTCATGTTCAAAAGGGGGAGCATGTTTTGTCATTTTCATTTGCATACTCAATATTGTTGATTATATTGTTGTTGTTCAGTGGTGTATGGCTGCAAAGTGTGACAAAAAATGTAGATGATTGTGCAATTGATGGGATGATTACTTTGATAAACAATGTTATCTCAATTTTCATGTTTGTTGTGATTGGTCAGGTGATTATTGTCCAAGCAGAAAGGATGGACGATACCAAACAAGTGGGGAGGCAGTACCCTCACTTCTTACCAAAGTAAAATCATACTTTTGGTGGTCCAAAAGCTTCCAAAGTGAGGAGGAATGATCCAGGAGGCTCCCCAGGCTCAGAAAATGCTCAAAAATCAAATTTCTCATAATTGAATGAAACCAATTCCATTGCGACCAACTCGTCGTGATGATTCTGACAATATATTTACTTTCTCAAACGGGCTCCGTATGCGAGAGTTATCGCACTCTGATCATTTTCTCAAACAGCTAAAAAGTCAAAGGACTGGAAAAAAAGTCAATGTTGATGTCATCATGACATCAACATGACATCACCAAAGAAAAATTAATGATGTTGATGTGGTAGCACAACAACAGTCTAACTGGGCATAGGGTAGATCCACTCAGAGGTTGACATGTGGCACTTTGCTGGCAAATGAAGAAGTGCCACATGGCCCAGACGTGGGTTTCCACGTGGAACCCAATTAGAAATTCATATTGCAAGTTCCAAAAATTAGTTTGGGGGTCCATGGTTTTTGAACCCATGACCACCCCCAAGCCGAAGCGCTTTGGGGAGAAGCTTTTACCAACGCACCAATATGTGACTTATTAAATGTAACATATTTAAAATTATATAAAGTGCATTATTATATGGGGTGCAAAAAGGAGGGGGCTGGGGCTAAGCCCCAGCCCATGTATTTACCCACCTATGCGACCACAACCATATGGGTTGGCCACTCCACAATTTTCACATGAAGGTTTCATCTTTTAGACCAACAGTCCCATGGAACATGCCCACGAATCCAGGAGCTAGCGCATTTAAGGGGCCAACGCTTAGCCCTTTGGGTTAGCGCTTGGCCATATGAAGCTCATGTGACCTTATAAAAGGGGCATGCACATAGTCAAGGGGGATACTCTGTGTAATTTTAATTAAAAGTGGGTTTTTTAACTATACAGAGTTGATTTTGCCTGATTTTTGGACTAGAAAGTGGTTTTTTGAGCATATCTTGGCCATTTGGAGGGGGATTTGATCCCAAAAAGAGGCCAGATCTTGAGGGAATTTTTTATTCCTCATATGAGCCTTAAAAAATATAGAAACCAGGTCTTTTGAATCCTTGAGGAGACTTTTTGATACAGGGATTTGAAGGGGCAGTTTGTAAATTTTGGCCTTTTCTCATGTTTTGAGGGGCATTTTTGCCATGTTTTTGAGAGGAATTTGATGGAGCATGCTTGAATTTGAGAAATGAGGTCTTGCACAATAGATCTGAAGCACATTATTTAACAGCAAATATCCTGTGTAAGAGAACCTTGAGCATATTAAAGAACAATAAAGAGGTCCTCCACTTGGAAGCAGGCCCGGAGTCGTAGCCAACGATTGGTGAACTCCTTTATCAACCTCTTGTCTCTATTTCTCTTTCTGTTTTTTTGTTTTATTCTCTTCATTTGCAGCATGGATATTAATGGCTGATCTCTTTATTCATTAATAATCATCAAGTAAAAGTCACATTTGATATTCCGCAACCAGATAATAAGCTTTATGTATTTTGCATTCTTAACGATCCGATGCCTAAAATACATTAAACTAACTTGCGATTTATCAGTAATACCTTCATTTTTGGATCACCTGATAGCTTAAAGGTTTGCATACCATGAGGTCCTTAGACAACCTGACAACCTTAAATGTTTATGTAAATACGCTTCTCAGAGTACATTTTTCCTCGAAATTTTCCATACAGTAACAGTGAATTTGTAGTCTTGTTTGTCCACCACCAGTTCAAGAGCCATTGTATGTTTCATCCTTCTTCTACCTTTGCACTACAATTTTGTTATTGTTGAAGCTATATACATTGTTTACTGGTTTGGTGAGTGCTTCTTCTTTGTTGGTTTCTCGGTTGGTGGTTATTGTTGTTTCGTTCGCGAGTCGACCTGCGCTTCTGCATTTCAACGTTTCAGAGTAAGTTTCGATGCCATAGTTTCATTTTCTCTGTTCAGTGTTTGCAGTCTACAAGTAATAATGTTTTCTTAATTGTAGTGGCATCTCCTTGTATGTTTCTGGTTCCTTATGTGCTTGGGCTGCAATTTCGTAATCATTGGAGATACATGTGTTGTTTACTGGGTTGGTGGTTCTTGTTGGTTCGTTGGTTCGTGGGTTGCTAGTTCTGTTTGTTTGGCTCAGGTTTACGCTTTGGGGCCCTAGGGGTGCAGTTCATCCTGTTCATACTTTCTCACTATCTAGTGCTTGTTGTTTTATTTTGTTTGATTCGTCCTTGCAGGGTTGGGGTCCAACGACGGTGGTTGGAGCTTTTCTTTTTTATTTATTTTTGGATTATTATTATTTTTTGGGGTGCTTTGTGGTGTTCAGCCCATGCATCCAGGAGTCGACATGAAGTTGTGTTATTTTCCCTCTCTGTTGAGGTCGATATCTATTATTTTGTGAGTTTTTGTTGGTGCTTCAGTATTGGCATGACAGAAAATAGTTGCATGCAAAATTGTTCAAGGATTACATGTGAAAATGCAATATCTGTTGTTTTTTTTTAGAATAAAGCATATGCAGGGTACATTTATAGACCATGTATGGTAAGATGTGTTGATATGAGATTACATGTTATTTCTCCTCTACACAGACTGTTGTGCGCACGATACAATTTGTGTTGTGCTTGAGGTATGATATGTACAAAAAATATTCTGCAAGATCATATTTGGATGTCTGGAAGCATGTTTGGGTAGTTTGCCATGAAAAAACAAAAACTTGTATCGTGGGCACAACAGTCTGTGTAGAAGATAAAGAACATGTATTTCCATCAGTGGAAGCATTTATGAATAATTTTCCATGGAAAACCAGAAATCGTTTAGCTACAACCACGCAATTGCATGATGTTTTGTGGCTTGTAATATCTTTTGGGCAGGGAAAAACAAATTACACATTTACAACCATGGATGGAGAAGCGCAAAGGTTCATGTTTCTGCCTATATTCTAGACTATTCATTGAGTTTGTTTTAATGTATGTACATATTGCTTGTCCTCTGGTGCATACCAGCTTCCATTCATGTTCATTGTGTTTTGTGCATTCCCACATTCAAACAAACAGAATAACTGGAGAAAACAAGGGAGTCTTGACTGCATCAGTTGAGGAGGATATAGAAAGGTGCATGCTTGTACTGTTATTTCATATTGCATTATTTTGTATTTCATTTATGGTTTGTATATGTTTCTCCTAGTTTATTATATGTACATGTTGTGTTCCTTCGTACATGGTAACTTATCTTCATTACATGCCTTCCTGCATACTAACCTACTTCATGTCCATTGTCTTTTTGCTACATTGGTACATTTAAACAAACATAATAGATGGAGATGGCGATGGGATCTTTGGCAGGTAAATAGACTTGTTTCTGTTTCTTTTAGATGTCTATCTTCATACTAACTTGCCTTCATGTCCATTGCATATTCGACGTTGTTGCCTTGGAAAAAACAAGTTTCTTGGACATGGAGATGAACTGTTCTGTGAAACAACAGAGGGTTCTCTGGTACAATATTCTAAAAGGTATACCAATTGTGGTGGTAAATTAAATATACAAAGTGGGTGGGGGTATATAATATTAGACTTCAAAACGATGTCTTGGCAGCAATGGGCCTTTCTACCCTCCCTATTTCTACTTTTTCCATTTTATTTTATCCCTTTTGTTTTCTAATTCATCTGCTTAGTGTGCTTTCCGAAAATCCCTTGGTGCATCGGTTGGTGGACTAACGGTTTCACATCTGTGGTCACGCTTCTACCTTGTTCCATAGTTACCTACTTTCTTGATTGTGGGTGCTGAGCTGACAGGTTGAAGATTGCTCCCCTGCCTTCCGGGGGTCCGCGATATACAGTTTGGCCATGGTGCCCCGCTCTCATGCCCCATTTATTGTCAAACACTTGTCCTGTTAAAAAAAAAAGATGCATACAATTTAATGATTATTTAGTCCTTGCAATGGACAATATACAATGCATATGCTTGTTTAGTCCTGGTGTTCATCTGCACATGATTTCATAAGAAAAATTTGGACTAGTGACATGGGCATGAACAGTCAGTCATCCCAAACATCAACAGAATGACAAGGCCAAAGGTAAATATGCATATGCTCTGCTCTTACTATGTTTACTAAAAAAATATCCTCGGCTATATATTCATCTATGGCATGGTGGATATGATGATGTCGACTGCAATACATGGTTTGCAGCTCGCAAGAAGTAACTACAAGTACAAGCGAGACGTCGAACATGATGCATGTTCTGCATACTAAGAGGTGTGGTTTCAAAACTCTGGCTCCATAGTTCATCCAAGCTATATGTGTGTACTTGTAGATTTATGCCAGTGAAAGAAGAACACAAAAAAAAAAAAACATGCATACTACCATTCACTTTATTTTTCTTGTTAAAAAATTGTCACTAGGTCTAGAGTTGTAACATCCAAAGTACTATCAATAGAGGGCTTGAACAGTTGCCGAACTGGACAAGTGTTCTTTGGGGAAATAATGGTGGTCTATAGCACCTACTTGGACAAGGCAAACAAAAGTAGATCCATTATGCGTGATGACATGATAGACAAGGAGGCCATGATGACAGTGACACTGACTGTTCCTCCACAAATTGTCCAGAAACATGCATAAAAGATATTGCCAGGTAATGCAATATCCAAATTACAAATTTTAATATATTGCCCAAAACAGTATATGACCGTGGTGATTGCAATCGAATTATTTCGTTGAACGAAACAAGCATTGTGGAAAAAAAATTTGTTGTTTGGTCAGAATATCATTTCATCCCAGACTCGACTATCAGCCAGCTTGCACAGAGCATTGATATTTACCCAATCGAAATATTGGCGCAACTATCACATTGGCGAGAAAACTTGGCTCGCAACACATTCTCCATATAAAGGATGGAGAGTCGGACAACAACAAGGCAATGGTACCGCTTTTCATATTCAGTTTTGTCCTTTACTTTCACATGTGCATGTATGTCGGGTAAGTTACACAAATATTGCATTGTTCCGTATTACAGCTACAATTGTTTGATACGTATTCAAATTTGTTTTCATCAATCGAACAACAATTGCATAAAGGGCAGATTCCACTTATGTTGTTCAAAAATATAACAAAGAAAAGGGATGTTAGAGAAAGGATCTTTCGAACAACCTAGGCAACGTTTGTAACAGAGTTGCGAGCAGATATAGTAGAGGATCTGAAGAAACTAGCTATCTCTACAACTCTTGTGTGTATACATCCACAAAATCATCCTCACTTTTCTTATAGAAATAGCCTTCAACCAATTTCTACGGCCTGTTTAATTTTTTATTTTTATTTTTAAGGGGAGGGGGGAGGATGCAGTTGTGTATTATATTGTTCAATGTATTAATTCCTATGCTCGTGTTCCCAGGTTGAAGGTCTTTTAGTTGCAGCCAATGTGTACTCGACCCCTTTTGAACCTGTATGTACAAAATGAAACTCTCTTGCTTCTGCCTCCGCTCTGATAAGTGATGATACGATTGATTGTCTGCGATGCGGTGAAAAATGTCCATATATATATGGACATTGTGTGAATGGTTTCATCCGAACCGTGGGAAACACAACCATGCATTGTACAATTAGGAAGCTTCTGTTACAAAATGTGCTTCCTAAGTTGGCAGATTTGTTGTATGAAACGTATCTACAGAAAAAGGCAAGCAGTGTGTACATGCCACGAGAGCTTTAGATACATAGCAAATTCACCTTAAATGAGGAAAATGTAATTTTTCATATCGGCTGAAGAAGGGAATATATATATATATATATATATATATCAAACTTTGGCAGGAAACGAAAATACCTCATGTGTCTCTGCAATATTTCTTCAATATCCAGATGAATGTTCCTCGGACTTGGCTAGTTGGGATTGCACGTGCATAAGATTGTTCGGTCTAAAAAAATGAGAATCATTGCAGAAAACCCCATGTATCTCATGGCCGCAGTTATTTTCTACTTGGAACATATACCAGATGCAAAAGAAAATGAATGTGACGACGTCTTTTCTTTGTATATCAAATTGTTTGGTGCAAAGGTTGATGGGTCCTTCTCTATGGAACCTTTTGGAAACTTGCTTGCATTCTCTTTGAAGTTTGGTTGCTTCTTGGTTGTGTGCTTCATCTCTCAATTTGTATACCGTGGAACTCCAACTGTTGTTTGGAGGACATGGAACAATATAATTGAATTTTTTAGCCAGCTGGCCCACAGATCCGCCTGAAAATTTCTATGGCGCTGTGATGCAAATGTAGTACGTGGCTTGTTTTAGAAGATTACGTTGATCGATGAACTTGGTAAAATTATTGTCCTGGAATAATTTGAAATCAACGAATATATACTGTGCGAAGTGAAATTGTGCTATCATATCAAGAAGAGGACTTCAAAATTCAAATTGGTCCTTGTTTTGGCATTTTTTCTTAATCGATGAACTCGGTAAAATTAATGTCCTGGAATAATTTGAAATGAATGAATATATACTGTGCAGAGTGAAATTGTGCTATCATATGAACAATAGGCCCTTAAAACTCAAATTGGTCCTTGTTATGCTTGTGGTGATAGAATTTTAAAAAAACTTTCTTTTCTTTCCTTCATTTTTTTAAAAATAAGCGATTTAACATGCTTTAATAATTTAATGTAATTCAATTGTATAATATCAATATTTAATATTTGAAAATAATGTTTTTAGATAAAGTTAGATATGATGACCATCCGTAAACAATTGCAATCTTGAATCCGCCAGTCGTGGGGTCCTGTCGATTTGTATGTCCCGGAACTCTGACTATTGTTTGGAGGACACGGGACAATAGAAGTGCAATGTTGAGCCAACCAGCCCACAAGTCTGCCTGTCAATTTGTATATCGCGGAATTCTGGGTGCTATTTGTAGGACACAGAACAATAGAGACTCAATTTTTAGCCCGCCAAGCCGAGAACCCGTGATCCAAAAACTGCCTAAGTATTGAATGATGGATTCACATATGCTCTATAAAATCTCATGTTGATACTTTATAAAAGTACATGTTTACTATGTGTTGCTAGTTTGTTGGAAAACTTTTATATCACTCGCCCGGCAAATTTGTACAAAAATTTTATATCGCGCACCCGACCAATTTGTACAAACTTTCTTGTCTAATTAAATTCTGCAATATCAATATTTAATATTGAAAATAATGTTTTTAGATATGTTAGATACTTGATAGGGATTACCATCCGTAAACAATGGCAAACTTGAACCCTCCAGTCCTTGAGTCCATCTGTCAATTTGTATATCGCGGAACTCCGAGTGTTGTTTGGAGGACATAGAACAATGGAAGTGCAATGTTGAGCCAACCAACCACCAGGTCCATTTGTCAATTTGTATATCGCGGAATTGTGGGTGCTTTTTGTAGAACACAAAACAATAGAGGCCCAATTTTCAGCCTGCCAACCATAGAAGCCGCGATCCAAAAAGTGCCTAAGTATGGAATTGTGGATCCGTACATGCTCTATAAAAATTTCATGTCCATAGTTTATAAGAGTACATACTTAGTATGTATTACTCATTTTTTTGGAAAACTTCTAGGTGCGGAAGTTGGCGGATTCATGACTTTAGATTTCACTTACTTTTATATCACCAGCCTGACCGACCGCTTCTCTATTTGATATTGTAATAAATGAATATAAACTATCCCAAGTCCAATTGTGCTATGACATGAACATGAGGACCTTAAAATTCAAATAGTTGGAAAGTTTTCTTGCGAATTTGTATATCGCGAAAATGTGGATGTTATTTGTAGGGCATGGAACAATAGAGGCCCAATTTTGAACCCGCCAGCCCGAGAATCCGCAATCCAAATAGTGGCTAAGTATGGAATTAGGGATCTGTACATGATCTATAAAATGTCATCTCCATAGTTTGTAGAAGTAGATCTTTACTATGTATTGCTCGTTTCCTTTGAATGTTGTTTAAAAGACACAAAACAATAAAACTACAATATTGAAGGACCAAGTCCACAACTTCGGCTATCAATTTGGATATCGCGAGACTCTGGGTCATATTTGTAGGATACAGAGCAATAGAGGCCCCTCTTTGAGCCTGCCAGACCGATAACCCACAATCGAAAAAGTGGCCAAGTATGAAATGTGAGATTCGTACAAACTCTATAAAAACCTCATGTCCATACCTTGTAAGAGTTCATACTTAGTATGTATTACTCATTTTTCTGAAAACTTCCACCTGCAGAAGTTGGCGGATTCACGACTTCAGGTTTCAATTACCTTTAGATGACTAGCCCAACTGACCGCTTCTCCGTTTGATATTGTAAGAAATGAATATAAACTGGCCCAAGTCCAATTGTGCTATTACAACAACACGAGGCCCTTAAAATTGAAATAGTCTGCAAATCCGCTTGTCAATTTGTATATCGTGCAACTGGTGGTGCTATTCGTAGGAACAAAACAACAAAGACCCAATTTTGAGCCCGCCAGCCTTACAACCCATGATCCAACCAGAGAACCTGTGATCCAAAAAGTGACCAAGTATGGAATGAGGGTTTCATGCATGCTCTATAAAATCTCATGCCCATAATTTATAAAAGTACATACTTGGTATGTATAACTCGTTTCTTGTGAAATTTTGTAGGTGTGGAACTTGATGGATACACGTGTTCATATTTCCACCCATTTTTATATCAACATCTTGACCGACCTCTTTCCCGTTTCATATTATACAAAAATTTTGGAACGCAAGTTTCCGAATACGCGGGTTTTTCTTTGAAATAATATATTTCACATCCTTTTATAATTTTATGTAATCAAATTGTACAATATCAATGTTTAATATTAATACTTTAGTTTTGAAAATAATGTTTTTTTGTAGTGTTACATAGTTCATAGGGATCACCATCCGTAAACAATCACAAGGTTGGGTCTGCCAGCCCTGGAGTCCATCTGTGAATTTGTATATGGTGGAAGTTCGAGTGTTGTTTGCACGACACAGAACAATAGAAATGCAATGTTGAGCGAGCCAGCCCACAACTCTGCCTGTCGATTTATATATTGTGGAACTCTTGGGTGCTATTTGTAGGTAATGGAACAATATAGGCCTAGTTTTGAACCCTCCATCCTGAGTACCCGCGATCCAAAGATTGTCTTAAGTATGGAATGCGGGAACAGTGCAATGCTTGAGTACCCCGCAGGTCTGTTGGCCAATTTGTATATCGCGGAATTATGAATGCTATTTGTAGGCCACGGAACAATGGATGACCAGTTTAGAGCCCGACAGTCCGAGAACCCACGATCCAAAAAGTGCCTAAGTATGGAATTCGGAATCCATGCATGCTCTATAACATCTCATGTTCATAATTTATAGTACATATTTAGTGTGTATTACTCATTTTTCCGAAAATTTCTAGTCTATCTTTTCTCTCTACTTTTCCTTCCTGAAACACAGGTTCCTGCATAGGCGGGTTTAGCATTGTGTTTCCATTGTTCCGCCCCCTACAACTACCACCCAAACTTCCACGATTTACAAATTTGCAAACAAACCCCCTTCCGCGATTTACAAATTTGCAAAGAAATTTCGCGACATAGAAATTGACGGCCAATATATGTCACTGAGATGCAATATGACCATCGGATCTTCATGTCTCTTGGGTATATCTTCTTCCCTTCTTCTTTTCTAACCCGCCCGACCGCTTTCCATAATTAGGTATTTCTTGGAATCGGTTTCGCAGGTTGGTTGGTGCCTCGCCACAATTCGCCATCGTCATTTCCTTCGTACTTGTTTCTATATATGAAATAATTAATATTTAATGCTAGTACTTCATCCTGCAGGAATCGTTAAGATTGTCATTAATGTCTGAAAGTCCGGAGAAGATTTTTCATTACTACGAATTAAAATAAGATTTTCGCACAAGTATGTTATCCTTTCCAAGTATTCATTTCAAACATGATGCAATCTGTTTTTTGTGCATCGACGGGTTGGTGCTTTTAAGAAATTTCTAATTCTTAATCTCTCTTCGACGTCACCACCACCTTTGCACTTTTTTTCTAATTATGAAATTAGTGAGCTATGATGGTGACATCTCATTCCACACGAACCCTGGAGATTGTCATTGATCAGCGAAAGGCTTGAGGAGATATTCCATTGATATGCATTAAACCATAATTTGCGGAGGGTTATATTATCCCTCCCTGATTTTCATTTCAAACATCGTCTCGAGCAAACAAAAATTCTTGTTAAGTTGTGGCGACATTTTTTTCCAGATACAATAAACACATTGGGGCATAATGGCTAGAGGTTCCACTATTCCAGGGCATATTCTTACTAGTCATCTCCCTCTACCCAGGAGCAAAAAAGGAGATGGTCCCTTGGTACACCGAGAGATATATTTCAAGCCAAAGAATTTGAAGGCAACCTTGCCTTCTCAGAGAACCTTCCCAATTGCATTCATGGCTGGCACAGAGGTTGATGTCATGAATTCTGAGCCAAAAGAAGATGATCTGATGAGCGATGATACAACAATGGATGATGGCAATGCAAAGACTCTTCCCACTCCTATTCCCAAATTGAAATCAACCATAACAGACGAAACTTCCTGGATCGGTGATGGTGGTCCCGACAACACCAAAAGGAGTTTCAGAAAAGAAACCAATGGTAAACGCAATAGTCTCTTTGCAGCGTGAAAACAAGAATTCTAGAGTTCCAAATTAGTTCGTTATGGGGGGAAGAGTTTCACAGGTAAAGTAATGATCTATTGATGCTCCCAGAGATATATTTTAAGCCAAAAAATTGTTCACTTGTGGGACTAGTGTCCTATTCTATGGATATACAATTAACATCTTTGGGAATCATGTCCAAAACTGTCACTGCTATAAGGCATTTTTGTACTAGTTATCTCCTTCCACCCAGAATGGACTAATTTGGACCTCTGAAATTGCACGTGCAACCTATGCTCCTGATTTTTTTTCAACTATGCAGAGGCGGTTTCAGCTAAGGGCTATTCCATTTTCCCTGCAACATTTTTCATCTTCTTCCTCACAGGAATCTTCTGAAAACTATCAATTCCAGCACAGGATGATTCATCGAGGAGAAAACTGTGAGGATCTTGCATACTGTGGATCCCGTGCCTCTGTTTGTCACAGATACGTTCAATTTTTTGGCCCGAAGAATTGGGTCAAATTTGTAAGGATAGATGTACAATACTTGATGTTTTTCATATTTTCTTAAATGGATTTTCTATTAAAAAATAATTGCCTTGGACTCTTTGGTGCTGCTTCTTTTCTGGATTTAATGCTTGTTCTTGTTGGCATGGTTCAATGCTCTTGTACTTCTTGGATATTGTGTGTACTTAGGTTATTTTTTCTAAGATGGAACATCTAACAATTATATGACAATGTACTATGTCAATCCACCGACCTTTTATGCAAACAAAAAATGGATTACACAGTTTCAAACCAACATTCAATTCTATTCGTAATGTAGATAGAACATAGCAATACCAATGTACAATCTTGCAGCGAAATCGTTATTCTTGTTTCTAGACATGCAATTATTAAGTTTTAATGCTAACAACCCATAATGCAAGAAGTTTAATACTTGAGTTAATATGTTGTAGTCATGGAAGAATGTATGAAGAACACAGTTACACCCACACGTTCTAATAAAAGATAATCTTCAACAAAGCATTTGCTGACAATTAGTAGAAAATGAAGTTTAGTAGTTAACTTAATATGTTACAGTCATGGAAGAATGTATCAAGAACATACTTAAACGCACGGGTTGCAATAAAATCTAATCTTCAACAATGCATTTGCTGACAATTAGTAGAAAATGATGGTTTTGCAACAATGGGGCTTCTTTGAAACCAATTCGCGCATACGAAAACTGCCTTTCGCATTTCTGTTTTCCCACTCTTTTATTCCCTCTAGTTTCTCTTCCTGGTTAGTTAATCATTTTTTTTTTCAAAAATGCCTTGTTGCGCAGTTTGGCGGATTCATGCGTTCCCAATGAGCACTACCCCTTTCTTTAAATTGAACTTCTATTGTTCTATTTCCTACAACTAGCACCTAGAGTTTGGCGATATACAAATTGACAGGCGGACTTGCATGCTCACTGGGTCAACATTGTAGTTCTACTTTTTTGTGACCTCCAAACAAGATTCGGAGCTCCAGGATATACAAATTAACAGATGGGATCCAGGGCTCGCAAGATTGCCTTTGTTTACGGATGGGAAAGTGCTAAAATGAGCCATACCACATTTTCCCCACATAAGCTATATTAAAGGGCAAAGCATTTCCTCTATAGTTTCGTGTCCTACAAACAACATCCATAGTTCCACACTATACAAATTGATAGCTGGAATTGTGAACTGGCTAGCTAATAAAATGCCTCGCAGTTCTGCAATATACAAATTGACATATGAAGCATACAAGCAAGAACCAAGTAAACTCGCAAATCGTATTCCTGGTCGCTATTTTCTGTTCCCGCCAACTTCACAATTATGTTACGTTTCTCTTTTCCATGAACTTCATATTTTTCGTCACTTATTCATTTTTTTGAAAATGTATGGATGCGCGTGTGGGCAATGTTGCAGGTTCACACTTGCACTCGTGCTCTTTTATTGCAACACCTACTGATCGCTTCCCCATTCCATACCCAAAAACTTCTTTGACTGTGAATTCCCGATAGGCGGGCTCTAGATTGGACTTCTTTTGCTCCATGGCCTACGAACAGTACCGTCACTTCTGCAATATACAAATTTGCAACCGAACTCATATCATACCCTCTTTCGTATTACTGTCCACCTGTCATGCGCTTTTCCATGGTATACATTTTTCACTAAAAACTTCTGAAAAATACAATTTAACCATCGGACCCTCGCATCTTTTGTGGAACTATTGTCACCCCATTTTGAATCCCATATGTCCGCTTTCCATACTTCGCCATTTCTTCGAATTTCTTTGGTGTATCGTCGATTTGGCGGGTTGAAGAAATATCCAGTTCCTAGTTGTTATTTCTTGTGCCCGCGTCCCTTTGCAATTAGCAATTGCCAATTATATATAAGATCTTATTTCTAGGCATTCAAATAGCAATTTTCCTATTCCATACTTAGCCACTTTGCCGGAATTCCGCAAATATACAAACCGGCCGTGGAACTGCCCCATCATCATCTCTTTTGTTTTACACATTTTGCACTCAAAAATTCCAACTTTGTCGAAATTCTGCAAATATACAAACCGACCGCTGAACTGCCCCATCATCGTCTCTTCCATTTTACACATTTTGCACTAAAAAAGTCCGATACATAAAATTTGATCGTGCAACACTCGCCTGTCCTCAGTATTCCCGTAACCCTTTTTTGAATCTCGTCCGACCACTTTTCATAGATTTCCATTATTTCCTTGCTCTCCACTGTCTCTGTCACCTTCACACTTGTCTATAATAAAAGAAAAAAAAAGTTATATATATATATATATATATATATATATATATATATATTGTTTCTAAATATGGAATTATTGGCATTTAATTCTAACAGGTCATCATGCAAGAACCATAGAGATTGCCATTGATGGGCAAAAGGCTTGAGGATATATCATATTCATGCGCATTAAACCAAGATTTGTCGGGGGGGGC
>CBVK0101294625.1:0-17406 GCA_900067695.1 Picea abies | reverse complement strand
TGGGGGGGGGGGGGGTTATATTATCCCTTCCGAGTGTTGATTTAAAAATCATTAAATGCCCTTCGCACGTTCACACAACCTCCAATCCTTAATTTCTCTTCACCATACCTGCCACCTTCGTATTTCTAAATATGTAATAAATAATCTTTACTTCTAACAGTTCATCATTAATCAGCGAAAGGCTCGAGGAGCTTTTCCATTCATAATCATTTCACCAAGATTTAGTGGAGAGTTACATTATCGGCTCTAATTGTTCATTTAAACCATCATCTAGAGAAAACCAATGTTCTCATGAACCTATGGCACCAGCTCGAAAGCAGCTATGTGGATATACAGTCAACATCCTCGGGTGCGAGGACCAGAACTTCCAGTGGTCCAGGGCATATTCTTATTACTCAACCTCTTCCGCAGAGAACCAAGTAATTTGGACCTCCGGGATTGCTCATGCAGGTTGTGTTCCTGAGGTTTTTGATTGTAAGGATCTGGTGTCTTGGTGGGCCGATAACTTTATTTAAGAAAAAAGAATTATTCCACTGCGAGACCGCTCTTTTGTTTCTTTGTCACCTCAATTCTTCCGCCAGATGCTAAGGTTATCAAAGCCAACATTGACGTTCAGAGGAGAAGATTGCAAACAGTTCCTAGCAAAGAATAATAACGAGTTGGACCTCTTACCCCATTTTTTGGAAAACCCGCTTCTAGTTCCTGAAGATATCACAAGCTTCCAGGTTAGTTCATTTAGAAATCCATTTCGCAAAATTTCTTGGTTGTTTACAAGAATAATGGGATAGGAGTCCACAACAACTGTTTCCTGGATGGCCCTTTATATTTTGCATTTAACAGTCAACGAACAATCCATTTTTGATTGGGGTAGGTTAATTTCCCATGAAATCTATTCCCAATTGTCAAGCTTCAAAAGGGAAAATAAATTTTATATGTCGTCCTATTTAGTTTTTGCAATAGCGCATTCTTGTCAGTTTCCACAACTGTCTCTGTCCAAGAATGTCAACTTGGAATTTCACCCAGTAACGTTCTGGTACCAGGCCTTGTGGAATCACAAGACTTCCCATTGTTTTTATGAGGTTTTTAATCGATTTGTGTCTATTTTCAAAGTTTTGTTGTTAAGAGAAGATGCTCCCCGCATATCTGAACAGGCAACCAATTTTTTGGACAAGAAGGGGACAGTGGAACATTTGGATAATTACACTGTCATAAGAATTTTTGGCTCCATGGAACAACCTTCTCTCCTTCCATGTCACAATATGGACAAAATTTTTGTTGCAGAAGTAGCACAACAATACAGCTACTGGTTCCATCTATTGCAAACGAAGAAAAAAAAACAGTTCATTCCTCTGGCTTGGAAAGTAGGGGAGTTCATGTTAAAAAATGTCAACAAAATTGACGAATTCGTAGCACATTCTAGAATCTCCAACCTGAGATATGATGAAATAATAAGAGGGTTCGACCCCTATAATATTTTTTGACAACATTTACAAACACCTAGCCTCGGCGATTGTTTTTTAAATAAACACCTGCCCAAAAATAGAGACAATGGCGACAATGGTCCTGCCTCTGATGCCAATGACGTAGACACAGTGCAAAGCTGCACTAAATTGTACATGCAACAGGGGAAAGGCCCAGAGCATTGCTCCAACGGTCCACCACAGCAACAAAGAAACTCAAAGTTCTTCAAACAAAGGAGGAGATAATGACCCTCCTCACTCTAAAATTGATAGTTCTCACAAGCTTCCAGTAGAGAAGAAGAGAAAAAAAAATGTGGGGTAGGCAGAAGAGACGGAAATTCAGAGTGAGAACATGGAACTTGACACTGATCTGGATAGAATGATCCACTTCCTTGATCATCCCAGAGACGCCATCCACCATAGCCATCCAATGGACATAGCTGTTACTGAAAATTTTGACGAAGATGAATCCTTCGTGTTCCAGAGCGCTATTTTTGATACCCAATCCAAAAAATTGATAATTGAGAAAAAATATGTTAAAAATAAGAAAGGAAAATCTCATTCATAGGTTCACCTTGCCAACATGCGGTCATCCCAAATCTGTCAACTTCACACCGCGAGCAGAGAAACACTTCATGATTCCATTGGAGGCATCGAGACCGAGAATTCCAGACTGAAGGATCGGGTCAAGGAATTGGAAGACGATTTCATTCCTATGCCATTGCTTGTCAATCCTTTGAAAATAGCCATGCCTGCCACCCTTGGAGCCAACGTAAAAGCATCCTCCACCCTACTCAAATATTGTAAATAATATGTGGAGAATAATATAAAAAAAAGAATGGAACTGGTTACGAGATGTGGAAAAGATCACAAACCATCACTTCCCTTGGAACCAAGGCACATAGTTTGCTCAAACATTTGCAAGCCAAGTTAAAAGATGAAGAAAATTTATTTTTAAAAACGATCATTCCTTTTGGCACCATTGTCAACAATATGATAGAAACAAAAAGAACAGAACAAGATCTTCCATCCAAAAACCGAATTGGTCAATTGAATGCATGTTGGAAAGAAAACGTGAAGAACCTGCATCTCATTGTTCAGTCCTGTGAACAAGCCATATCAAAGAAAGATAAATTATTCACAAGGATTTCAAATATAGACTTAGCCGGGAAAACCAACGACTTCTAAGACCTCGACTTAATCGCAAACTCCTTTCCCTTAATTAGGAAAGAGTTAGATAAACAGGTTGCTATGTTTAAGGCCTTGTCTCTAGAAAAAATTTACAACATCGTTCAATTTGATGAAGCTCACGTCCACGACTGGGTAGTCAAATATTCAGTACAAAATGAGGAAATTCATCAGGCTCTCCGTAATCTTTCTATCGACTTCCAGGAATTAGAAAACGATATTTTCAACATAAAAATATGGAATGAGATAAATGTTTCCCCAATGAGAAGCTACATTGAAGAATGGCATGAAATGCAATTGAAGCAGGCCGCTAACTAAAGGCAATAGGTAGTTTCCAGGATTCCAACAGTCATCGACAACATCATTGAAACGACAGTCGGCAACAACATCAATGAAACAACAGCCGCAAGAAAATAGTTGTTAGGATATTTAGACACTTAAGAGTTAGTTAAGATATACTTGGTCTATTGTGTCGTTAGGTAAAAGTGTGTTTCTAGTGTGTTTCTTTAGTATGCATTAGTATGCATTTGTAGTTAGGAAATCCGATGGTCACAGTATGTTTCCAACATAGAGTGATCCGATGGTTCATACTCTCCTCGATCTTAATGGCCATTGATCCATGGCTTAACACCCGATTGGTCCATGATCTCTATACCCGATTGGTCCATGATCTCTATTTAAAGAGCATGGAGGGTCATTTTCCGATGATCGATTGTGATGCAGGAGCATCATATGCAGCCAGCCAAGCAAGCATAAAGGTGGAAGAGAGCTGGAAAAGCACCAGCGCACATTTTGAAGTGTTTTGAGATTAATGAATGGACATTAATGTAATAGCTAAGGGCAGCGTACTTACATTTATATCTAGATGTTGTAAACAGATCTTGAGTGATTGCTCTCATCTGTAGAATATAGAGGCATTTATGCGTAATGAATGCAAGTAGGTAGATATGAATGTTAGATTAGACAGTTTAGAAGCGTAGGAGGGAAAACAGATATAGACACCCTCACCCTTGTATCATTGTAATTTTTGGATGATCATTCATATTTCATAAGATGTAGAGCTATAGCAGAGAGTTGTAGAGAAGAACCCATGTACAGGAGCACTTGAGTTAATATATGAAGCTTTGACTCAATTTTCATGGTGTTATGATGCTTACTGTTTACATTTGTTGAATGCTATGTTTAGAGTTGATTTGTTTCTCTGTTATGCATTTGTTTCAATGATGTGTTATGTGTGATTTCATGTTGAATGTATGAAGTCTAAGAGAGGAGAAGAATGATTTTCAATTATTTCTCTTCCTGAAAATTCCTGCAAGGAGTGCAGTGAACATCTGCAAGGTGTGCATTGACGAGGGTCTGAGTTTTATCTCAGAAAGCTCAGGAGAGATACCATTGTTCTCATACCAGCTGAAGTGCAGGTGAAGCATAGAGCCGCGCAAGGTGTGCACAGGCCAATTGAAGCCTTGGATTTTATAAATCCAGAAGGAAGGTTGAAGGACCACTGTTGCAAAGAGTGCACAGAGTCGGAGACTCAAATAACCAGAGGTTATTTGAAGGTTTTCCGCAAGGAGTATGAGCAGGGATCCTTTCGGGAAGATTGACTTTACAAATGAAAGCTCAGGAAGGATAACACCTTTGAAGTGCTCAAAGGGGGATGGAGATCAAAATCATCTCATAGAAGCCAAGTTCAGGAGGGAGAACACCGAGTTGTTTGGACAAGAGTCATTGAGGAGTGCATCTGGTGGTCATAATTCTCCGTGGAGAACTTGCGAAGTCTCGAGGACCGTAGGATCTAGAGGAGCTGGAAGGTGGTTAGGAGTTGGATGAATCCCCACCCTGTCATTAAGAATCAATGTGGACCATTGATCGTGGTCTGTCTAAGCCATCATATCATTTCGGGAATTTAGGATTCATAAGTTTGGAGTGCATGGCAAAATCCTTGGCCACGCAAATTCCCGGATCACGAAAGGGATTTCCAGGTGTGAAATTTTGGAAATTCGATAATTCGGGGTTCGGCATACCAGAAATTATGATGACAAGGAATCGAGACCCTTTGCATTGAAAAACCCGAAGTCACGAAACACAACGTGCCTTGGTGTGGGATTTTGACATTTCGACTTTTCGGGGTTCAAGAAGTAGAGGAGGCAGTGACTTTGGAATCGAGAGTTTCAAACTCCCGGTTCGTGAAATCCCAAAGAGGGAAAGGAGAAATTCCTGAGAAGTTGAGGGACAATATCCGTTGGGCACCGATCGAGTTTCGGGGTTTCGCGACTCGAGAAGTGGAGTTGCATGGTCAACACAACTCCCGAAATCGCGAAGAGAGAAACACTGAAAGGTGGGTCCCAAGTCTCAGTCGGGGGATATGTGCGGTGGAGGTTAAAGGAGGGATCAAGCTTTGGTGAAATCCCGAAAGGCCATCGATCTCGCATTCCATGGGACGTTGAGCCCATTTCGTCATTCCGGCATTTCGGAATTCAGGGAATCATAAGGTAAGAGGAACGCCTGTTGGTTTTTCACTCAAAGACCCGAAAACCGAAACTAGTGGGTGACAAGTGGCATGTGCTCTTCGCATTGGAGGAGTCAACCTTCATTGACATTTCGCATTTCAACGATTGAAAACGTTGTGACATAGCGTCGAGAACCTCCAACTCGCGAAACCCAAAATATTTTAGGTCTTAAACAAAAGGGGTTAATTAACTCTTCGCGTGGTTTGGAAAAGATCCTGTGCAGATCTCGGCCCGAGGGCAGGGGGTCTGCGCCAAAGTGATGCATCGAATTGTGAGAAACTCTCTTGTAAAATCTCTCTATAATATTTTTCTTTAAATTAATAAACTGCTCCAAGTGGCCGCGTTGGCTGGGGCCGTGGATGTTTCCCCGTAGGGGTTTTACCACGTAAAAACATCGGTGTGTTGATATTTGATCTGGTTATGTGAGTGGTTACTGAAGGTGTTCATCTTTTGTTGGAATACTTGTGTTGTCGAACATGGTATCAGAGCTTGTTTGAAGACCCATTCTTGTTGTAGATCGAGATCGTGAAGTCGAGTTGCCTGATCTCCATTTTATGTCATTTCCATACATTTATGGGCTAAGAGGATTGTTCCATTGCATTCAGAGTTCTCTTTTCATTCAGGAACACTTTTCGTTTCACTCGAAAAGGTTTCCGTTTGCCCAAGATATGGCCATTATAGTCAGACCCGGAGCGAAATTTTTTTCTTGTGTGAAAAGAGTTTTTTTTAGCACGCTCTCCAAGGCTATCTTCCACCACCACAACAACAACAACACCCCTTCTGAACATTACAATATGTTTTGCTAGATCATTTGGTTAAAATTTATCTTATTAAGTAAGAGGTCTTGAGTTCAAGTCTCTCTTTTGTTACTTTTTTTGAAAAAGTTCATGCTAAAATTGTAAAGTGTATTTCAATTCAAGTATAAAAGTGAATCACTATAAGTAGCTTTAATATTTTCTCTTAGAGTTATTTATTTTGCATGCATATTTTCTGTTATAAAGTAACTTCATTGTAAAAGTGATCCCCACCTCTCTTTATAAAAGTGGGTCACTTCATAAAGCAACTTACACAATCACGTGGTCATTTGGTTACTGATTGTGCCTTTTTTTTAAAAAGGGCATAAATCTAACATCGGAAGTCTGTTTTCAGTGCCATATTTTTTAAAACCGCGTAACTTTTCGAGATTTTTCCATCAAGATCATCAGTTTCAGTTTTTAAATCCACATTATCTGCATATTTAATATGGCTTCTACAAGTATTGTCTTGCTTACTAGCAACAACTACTTTCAATGTAAATCTCATATGGAAGATTTATTAAGAAGTAAAGTCTTGTACCAGATTACCTTGGGAAAGGAAAAAGCACCCACTGATGCTGATAAGAAATCCAAGTGGGATAATAGGAATGACGAAGCACGTGGACTAATCAGAATGTCCATCTCTCTTGATTTAAGGTACCACCTTCAATATATCAATGACCCCGAAGAATCTTGGAACACGATTGAATCTATGTTTGGTAAACTCAATATTATTTGAGCACAACAGTTAGAAAATCAAATACTAACCTTGAGTCCAAATGATTTTTCTTTCCTTGGAGACTATCTATCTAGGTTTAAAACACTCAAAATGTTATGTAAAGAATGTAAGATAAAGATGGAGGAAGAGTGTTTCATCTATCTTATTTTTTTTAAGCTAGGTAGTGCATATTCTATGTTTATATCTACCTTTTATGTCATGAGAGAGGCTCTAGGGGAAGAATCTTATGAAAAACCCACTCTTGAGTCCTTTTGTGCTTCTTTGATTCGAGAGGAAGATAAGCTTGTACAATTTGGAGTGATCAACACTGCAGGTCCCTCCAACAAAGCCTTATTTACCCAGCAGAAAGATAAACCCAAATATCCCAAGAAGCAACATCCTCGCTACAACAACAAACAACATAAGGGTCCCAAACCTTCTCAGATAGCTTCAACTCCTACTGGTGATAAAGGAGAAAAATATAAAAGTAATAATACTAATAAACATTGCAACTTTTGTAATAAAGATGGTCATGATGAGTCCAAATGTTTCAAGAAGATGGCAACTTTAGAAGCAACGATGAAGAAGCAAAACATTAGTATTGATTCTACTTCTTCTTCTCACGGACATGCACTTTTTGCGTCTGGTTTCTCCTTCAATTCATATTCTACTACTACTTGTTCTTCTAATGAGTGGCTTATTGATTCAGGAGCATATTATCATATGGCTAAGGATAAAGCCATATTTTCTTCTCTAAATGAATGTAACACCAAGAAAATATTTGTTGGTGATGATAGATCTCTTAGTGTTGTAGGATCTAGAACAATTCAAGTAGATAATGGTCATTTCAATGATGTATTATGTGTTCCAAGTCTTTCTTGTAACCTTCTATCAGTATATCAAATCACTCATTTAGGTGAAGGTAAAACTGTCGAGTTTTCACCTCACCAAGTTGTAATCAAGGATCTTAAAGATCCTAAGCATGTTCTTGCAACTAGAATTGTTGATGATATTACCAGGTTGTACAAGTTTGAAAACTTTGGGTCATCAGCTTTTTCATCAATTTTTGTTGCTCATAGTGATGACTTGAGCAAACTTTGGCATGCGCAGTTTGGTCATCTAAACTATCGCTCATTGCAACAACTATGTAATCAACAAATGGTGACTGGTATTCCTCTTGTTTCATGCAGAGATGGTGTTTGTGCCAGTTGTGTTCTCGGAAAACATCATCGGGACAGTTTTAACAAACGTGCCTCTTGGCACACCTCAGGCCCTTTATAGCTTATTCACAGTGATTTATGTGGTCCACTTTCTTCTCCTTCCTTTTCTGGGTGCAAGTATTTCTTAACTTTAATTGATGATTTTTCCAGACGTACTTGGGTTTACTTATTAAAAATTAAGAGCAAAGTTTTTGAAAATTTTTTGGCCTACAAGGCTCTTGTAGAAAAGCAATCTGGACATCAAATTCAAAAGTTAAGAATAGATAATGGAGGCGAATATGTGAACAATAATTTTACAAGCTACTGCACTACACAGGGAGTCCAAATGAGACACAATGTTCCATATACACCACGACAAAATGGTGTTGTTGAGAGAAAGAACTGCACATTAAAAGAAATGGCTAATTGTATGATCCAATCTAAGGGATTAAGTCTAAAGTATTGGGTGGAAGCCATCAACTGTGCAAATTACATAGTAAATCGCACTCCCACAAAGGTTCTTAAAAATATAACACAGGAAGAAGCTTGGACTAAAATTAAACTAGATGTAAGTCACTTCTGTGCATTTGGCAGTATAGCATGGGCTCACATTCCTGATGAGAAAAGGAAAGCATTACAGCCTAAAAGTGAGAAGTGTATATTTGTTGGTTATTCTGAAGATGTCAAAGGTAACAAAATTCTTCAATCACATTGTAATGAAATTATTATTAGAAGAGATGTTAAATTTGATGAAAACCTCTTGGCATGCGAGCCTAATTCGGAGATTGTGCCTTCTTCGGCCTGCGAGCCATCTTCGACGTTTGTGCCTTCTTATGATCTGGTTTCTTCTTCAGATGATGACATTGAGGATGAAAATCCACCTCCACCTTCTCATCCTCCTCCAGATGAGTCATTTTTACCTAAACCAACACCAACTCCATTGCTTCCTAGATGGGTCTGTTCAACACGAGAAGCAGTTGGTGATCTTGTGGGTGATCCTTCAGATCAGTGTCGGACACGTTCACAGTTCCAGTGAGCCTCTTATCTTTTGGCTCAAGTTTCAAAAACTCATGATCCAGAGACATTTGCAGAAGCTTTAGGTCATCCAGATTGGGATACAACAATGAATGAAGAGTATCATTCTTTAATGGCAAATGATACTTGGGATCTTGTACCTCTTCCACAAGGAAGAAAACTTGTTAGATGCAAATGGGTCTACAGAACTAAGTATGCATTAGATGGAAGTGTTGAAAGACACAAGGCTTAGTTAGTTGCCAAAGGATTTTCCCAAGTTGAAGGAATTGACTATAATGAAACCTTTTCCCCTGTAGAAAAAATGAATTCCATCTGCCTTGTTCTTTCCCTTGTTCCCTCGCATAAATGGGAGCTCCATCAGATGAATGTTAAATCTGCCTTCTTGCAAATAGATTTGCAATAATAAACCTACATGGAACAACCTCCTAACTATGTCCAGAATGACTCTAACCTTGTTTGTCACCTCAAGAAATCTCTTTATGGTCTCAAGCAAGCTCCCCGAGCTTGGTATGAAAAAATGGATAGCTTTATTATTGCCACTGGATTCTCTAGATGCCATTCTGATCCTAATATCTATACCAAGAAAGTAGGAATCCATCTCATAATCCTTGTCCTTTATGTTGAGGATATTATCCTTACTGGTAGTGACTCAAAACTTTTAAACCATGTGAAAACCAACCTTGAGAAGAAATTTGAAATGACAGAATTAGGCTTTTTTCACTATTTCCTTGGCCTCCAAGTTTTGCAAACCAATGAAGGAATTTTTCTTTCCCATACTATGTATGTGTGTGACCTTCTTCGTCGCTTTCATATGGATGATTGTAAACCAACCCCTTCTCCCTTCCAGTCTAGAGTCAAGCTTTCTGCCACCCGTACTTCTTCTGAAGTTGATGCCACCCTGTACTGTCAGTTAGTTGGTAGCCTCTTATACTTGACTCATATCCATCCTGATCTTTCCTTTGTTGTTGGTCTTGTTGCTCGATATATGCAAAAACCCCATGAAAGCCATTGGAAAGCAGCTAAAAGGATACTTTGCTATATTCATGGTACAGTTCAGTTCGGGATACATTACAGTTCAGGGGGAACTCCTTTATTGGTTGGTTTCACTGATTCAGATTGGGCCGATGAACTTGATGATCAAAAGTCTACTGCAGGTTATGTTTTCATCCTTGGTTCAGGACCTGTCACTTGGGCCTGTAAGAAACAAAAGGCTATTGCACTTTCTTCAGTAGAAGAAGAGTATCGAGCAACGGTAAATGCAAGTCAGGAAGCCTTGTGGCTTCGACAGATCCTTTCAGAGTTTGGATTCCAGCACCAGCATCTGACCAGCCTTTGGTGTGACAATCAGAGTGCCATAAATCTCTCCAAAGACCCAGTTCAACATCAGCGTAGAAAAAACATCGAGCTACACATGAACTTCATCAGAAAGTTTATTCATGATCAAGTTATTGAAGTGCTCTTTTGCCCTACAGAAGATCAAGTTGCAGACATTTTCACAAAGTCTCTTACATAAGAGAAGTTTTCCAAACTTCGATCTATGTTAGGAGTTTGGGAAGTTGTCATTAAGGGGGGATAGGCTCTAATTCCTCCTTCATTCTCCTATTGTGTCACTATTGTAAATCCTTCAATCTTATCCAAAGTTGTTCTGAAGGGAGGATGTTAGGATATTTAGACACTTAGGAGTTAGTTAAGATCTACTTGGTCTATTGTGTCGTTAGGTAAAAGTGTGTTTTCTAGTGTGTTTCTTTAGTATGCATTAGTATGCATTTGTAGTTAGGAAATCTAACGGTCACGATATGTTCTGGACATAGAGTGATCTGACGGTTCATACTCTCCTCGATCTTAACCATTGATACGTGGCTTAACACCCGATTGGTCCATGATATCTATTTAAAGAGCATGAAGGGTCATTTGTCGATGATCGATTGTGAGAAACTCTCTTGTAAAATCTCTCTGTAATCTTTTTCTTTGCATTAATAAATTGCTCCAAGTGGTCGCATTGGCTGGGGTCGTGGATGTTTCCCCATAGGGGTTTTACCATGTGAAAACATTGGTGTGTTGATCTTTGATCTGGTTATGTGAGTGGTTACTGAAGGTGTTCGTCCTTTGTTGGAATACATGTGTTGTCAAACAATAGCCAAAGGGCTCATATGTACCCTCACTGTAAGTCTACTGATCGCAACTTTCTTTGTTTATCAACCCAGTTATTCCACTTTCTTAAATACAGATGTGTAGGAAAACACTTATACATTTCCATTTATTGTTTTTGTAGGTATCGCACTCTATCTTCTTTCTACAATCCTATTTCTTGTACATATTTCTCTAATGGTCCACGGGAGCCCCAATCCTAGTCTACATGCCAAAACCATTGAAATTCTGATTTATATGTAACAGACTTTAATTTTTTTGTATATTTCAAAATTTCCAGTAGTATGTAACGAACTTTTTTTTTTGACATATTTCAAATAAAAATGTTTTCTTATCTTCTTTTAAATTTATGTTTTCATACATTCTTATCTTTCAACAGTCTGTATGACAAATGCATTTAATTTTTTATATGTAACAGACTTTTAATTTTTTATATATTTCAAAATAAATGGTGCTCTACATTGCAACTGTCATTTACTTATACCACTTGTTCACAAATGCATTTAATTTTTTTATATTTCTTATCTCCTTCTAATTTTATGTCTTCATATATTTTTATCTTTTACCATTCTATATGGAAAATGCATTTAAATTTCCAGATTTATTCTTCCACTATCAACAAATTTGCACTTTCTTACATACTTTACCTTCAAAAATTAAATGGTGCTCTACATGCCAAACGTCATTTACTTTTGGTCCATGTTTCTTGATATACATGTTGCACAAAACACTTCCGTCATATACATTTTGCACCGAACACTTCTGTCATTTACAATTCGACCCCATTTTCCACAATTTGCTTTCTAACCTCATTGGCAGGGACTACGAGACGCTACCTTGTTAATAAAAGTGATTATATATATATATATATATATATATATATATTATATTACATATCTTTATTTTAATATCTTATTGTGTTATAGATACATATATCCAAGCATTGTTTTTTTTTAATTATTATTATAAAGTCATATTTTTTTTTATGAAGAAAAAGAATGGTCTAATCCTTCGTATAATAAAAATCGTAAGATTTCCAAGAAAGATATAAGTGAAACTTGTATGTATTTTTAAATTTCAACCTAAAAGATTTTGGAGGCACATTTTAACTATAAAGCTAATTAATAGGGTAAGATTATTATAAGAGGTTGGAATTTATACTTTAAAAACTTTATTAATACATAAAGTTTTGGAGATTAATTTTAACTTAAAAAGTTAATAATATGGTAAGATTAGTACAAGAGATTTGAACTTGTAAATTAAAATCTCTACAAATTTTATTTTAAAAGTGATGGCAAAATAGCCTCTAAAATGATCAAACTATCATGATCAGTTCTCTTCTAGCTAAATTGTATGGTCAAATTTTGGAAATTTTGGAAAGGAAGATTAGTTTATGGTTACAAAATCATGATAGGAGATCTAAAGGACAAGTTGGTTTATGAAATAATTACTTGAATTTAAACTATTTAATTATTGATTGTGTATGTTTTCATAGTTAGTTATAATTGTTGTAAAACTTTTTGAATATAATCTGTGTAGACAATTTTGAAATGTCCAACATTTCAAGTGGACACTCCACCCATCATCAGGGACAACAGAAGCTCAATGATACAAAAAGAGTATGCGAAAGAATATATTTATAGGGTAATCACGAGAGATAACCGTTGAGAGAAGAAGAGAACGTTGTGAAAGAATAATAAAGTGAGAAAAAGTAAAATAAAGGAATTAAATATTGAGTAAGAAATTTTAAAATTAAAATTAAAATAAGAGATCTTGATAATAAGTTGACCGTGGAGAATATTAAAAGAAGAGATCTCAAACAAGTTAACCATTGATCAAGATTGGATTAATTATGTTGGGTCCCTGATGATGGATGGAGTGTCCACTTGAAACGATGGATGTTTCAAAATTGTCTACACAGTTTCTCTCCATAAAATTTTATGGCTATTTAATTACTCTTAGGATTATACATGATTATAGTTGAATATTGTTAAAATAATGAAGATGATTTCATGTGTTTCTTTGTTGACTTTCAAAAATATTTTGATACCATCCTTCAAAATAACATTTGGAGGAGACTAGAAAATATTGGGGTCTCCTTTGAGATGAGAGCTACAATGAGGAGGTTGTATGAGAGGGTCATTTCCAAATTTAGAAGCAATGAGGAGTGGTCAAAATAAATCAATTATAATATAATAATAATAATAATTAATTTTTAAGGTCACAGCCAAGAGAAACACCAAATTGGTGTATGAGACCCTCTCCTCCCTAAGCAAGTTAGAGAATTGCCTAAAGGAAGTGAGATCATATTATAGTAAATTTGAGGTCTAAAATGGGTTTCATAAGAAAAGTTTGCATTGGTGAGTTGGAATTAAAAAACCAAGAGAGTTTCAAGAAATCAAGTCAACCATAATTGTTGAGTTGGATTTATAGAAGTCAAAGATTATTATGTATCATATTTTTATTTGGCAATATTTAACTACATATAAACTTCATTTTAATCTTGGTAATATCATTTCAAAATACAAAAAATATTCTTGAAATACTAATTATATTGTCAGTATTTTGACTCCTTTAAAAAACGAATCTTACATTAATTAAAATCATAATGAAATCATATATATACCAATGAATATTACTAACTTATATATCATATAATTAATAAATATACATTATGTATAGCATATATATATATATATATAATAAAAACAATGATTATAATATAATTATGAATATAATATTATTAAATAATTAATTTAAACAGTATTATTTTTAATTATAACATAAATGTATATTAATTAAAAAGATTATCTATCCTAATGATGGTTACATTTTCTGAGCTCATAGAACTTCCAAAAGACAACATATTTCTAAGTTAATAGTTAAAGACAAAATGTTTCCCTCCAAACAAGAATTCCAAGTGTTTTTGCTAGTAGTTTGCCTAACAAACTAAACCAAAATACATATAACTTTAAATAACATCATAATGTTTCAGATGTGAACATTGCCTTATTCTTCCTGCCCCTCTCTGGAATGAGGGGGACTTGCACCTTTGATCTCCATAGGAACTTGGTTCTAACGTATTGTTTCAGCTTCTTGCCTGATTTGAACTCTTTGTGCCATGATTATTGGAGGTGAAGGAGAGGGAATCCATGCGATATGAGAGGACCAAAGAATGAAGTATGTTGCATTCAGTCTTCACTAAGTCAATTCAATGTTTCTAAAGGAGAAGAAGGTTCATGAAGTTGACATTATGATTATATTGGCATGTTCTAGCTCTGTAATCTTGGAGAATATTCTCATTAATGAACTATTGTTGGCATGACTAATGTCTCCATGCCTATGAAGGACCCATCTTACTATTAAAATATTCGATGTACTCATTTTTCCATAGACAATATATCAATATTGTCACCCAACCATAGGCATGCAGCCACCCCCGCGCACCATAACCTTGACAGATAGAATGATTCTGGAAGCAGTACTAGACCCAACAGATAACCAAGAGATAGTGCATTTCTCTCTCTCCAAGAATAGTGCACCAAATAGAAAGTCCACAAACTAGAAACCAAGACCAAAAACCCATTTGTAGTAGTTGCAGTTGCACTCCTTCTCCAAACTTGCATACCACTTGACTTGTGTGAGTTGTGAGAGAGTGAATGACCAAATGAGCTCAAGTGCCCTCTATTTATAGTGTTCTTTGTCACCTGTCCAGGCCAAATTCTTCTTTTAGAGGATAATACTTAAACATTAATTATTTTATTGAGTCGGCATATCTTCTAGGGTTTCTACACATCTGTTTGGGTTTCTCTAGCTTCCATAACATTCTAATCTAGTCAGAGGTTATACATGGAGGTTAATACCTCCCACAACTACTGTAACATCAACATTCCCTCCTATATAGGGATGTATTTAACGGTAATTGTATTGAGCACAAACAGACCATTATGTTGGTAGCATCATCATAGCCACACATGCTATCTCATGATCACGTAGATCAACTCATGAGAAACATCACCACTATCAGTATCATATGATAGCATCATTTGCATCATCTCTTGAGTCCATAATCCGTCCGAGTTATCGAGCATGATGTTGAATAATTCACTTACTCAACATATTTAATTTTTTTTTTGTGTGTGTCTGGAGGAATCAACAACTAGTTGGGCACGTGGCCGTGTTATCCAACCGCTACCACTATAACCTCCAGGTGTGCCCACGATGCCCCTTACGCGGCACATAAGGTAAGTCGGGGGGAGTTGAACTCGAAACCTCATGGAACTTCATTTTCACAGCACTTGCCAATTGAGCTGCCCCCCCGGGGGCCACTTACTCAACATATTGATACAAGGACCATTCTTCTATTTCAAACATATGTCTAAGAAGAATAGATGTCTTAATAGATGCTAAAATCCATGCCATGGGCTACAGAGACCATTCCTATAGAAATGGCATTCTCAAACTATTTTTCTAATCAGGTCATATGTACCATAGAGATCAATCTCTACCATATGTCTTAAAAACTATCGTCCCTGTATCAACCACATTAATCGGGACGTCATGTCCTTAGGGGGAAGACTATTCAACCTGATCGGGCCAATAACTATGCCTCAAGAGAATATCGGTCATGAACCATTTTCCTAATAGGGCCACAATCTGTTCCTTAGGAAAATACCATTCCATGATACGTCAACAATTTGTCAACCTGGACCATTCTCCATAGGGAAAATGTTTCTCCACCAACACATTGTCTCTCCATCTAACTGGAAATCATCTTCAACACTAGTGGCAGTCTCCATGGAAATCAGATAATAGCAGACAACTACTACAATGCCATCCAATAGAACACAATTGTGTCTATCCATAGTAGTACACAACTACTACCCAGTGGTACACAACCACTCCTAGTAGCACACAACTACTAACAAGTGACACACAATCACTACCAGTCGAGCAAATCCACCACCGTAGCATACATCTACTATCCAGAGACATACAATCTCTGCAGAAATCAAATCATATCATCTGATATCATCCTGCATGAACAATGTCATGATACAAATTGAGTCATCTGGGCCATTCTTCCACTCACATCTGTGAGATCTGGAAGAGCATCTGCCCTCGTAAAGTTAAACATCAGCCATGGGATGTGTGATATCCCCAAAAATAAAATATTTTTGAAATTTAAAATTGTTGGAAATTTATTTCCGTTTTTAGTAAATTCAAATTTGGAAAAGAAATTCCATTTATGGCAATTCCGAATTTCGAATTTGGTAATTGTAATTAATTATTTTGACTGTTGGGGAGAGACTTGATTTGACCCAACTAACTATTTGAATATGACACTTGTATGGAAATAGAATATTTTAGGTTGATTGCAGGAGGACAAATGGAACAACCATGTTAAATTTAGCTGACCATGACTCCATGAGTGGGGAACATGTTGGAACTACCTCTGGGCTGATTATTACAAGTGGAAAATCAGTGATTTGGCCATTGGTAGCCCTTGAAAATCAGGGATTTAGAAAGCTGCAAAAATTCCCAAGGGAGGGAAAAAGACCTGGGCAAAAGGGATAAATAGCATATGTGAGGAGGCAGGACGCTGCCAAGTATGCTAGGAAAGGATACTTTTGATTTACTTGTTGTTATGAACACTGCTTGAGTGTGAGGCAGGGAAAAACTGTTGGAGCTGTAGGACATTGCTGAAGAGAAACTTTTCCAAGTTCACCCTCATGGATTCATGGTCAGGCTAGGGGGTGAATCGGGCAAGTTGTTTGGCTTCCTTGTTCTACGGTTGGGAGGAACATGGTTGTTCCCTTTGTTTTTCCACAAGCTGGTTCAGATATGTAATATTTTCCTTACTCTGTCCTTGGATGTTTTGTGTATAACTGATATTATGCATCTACTTGTTCTAAATCGAAATAATTCTTTCAATGGATGATATCTATCGTGGTATTAAATTTACAATCACAGTCTAAATTTTGGAGTGGTCCCTCCTGAAAATCTGGAATACTAGGCAAATTTATTTAAATACGATTTGAGCAATCGAAGTTGAGTCATTTTGTGCCGAAAGGAAACATTTAAATGTATCGCTAATTCCAAACAATCATGCATCTTAAAAGAGACTTCTTGTTTTTTTTATATTTAAGAATTGAAGAGGAATACGAAATAGCAAGAACCTTATGGATCACCTAGGCACTCATATATTATACACATATATACGTATTGGAAAATAAAATGCAAACTGGAAGTAATCCATCTACATCAGAAAGTTAAGGAAATCTAGAAAATCCCTTTTGTTTTTCAGATGCTAAAACAATCATGGGAATTGACGCCTAATAGGTGAGATCGGAAGAG
>CBVK0101294623.1:0-11157 GCA_900067695.1 Picea abies | reverse complement strand
AGATGTAGCCCAGAGAGGGGTGAACTCCTTTATCATCTTGTTATTGTTGTGAGTTTGATGGTTTATTTGCTGCAAGTTATATTTTCTATGTATTTATTTAAAACACATATTAAACCATTTAAAGGAAAAATTCCTCACACATGAACATTAAAAAGAAGATGCATAAACTTGGCACATAATCTATCTTGCATATTTTAACACATTGAGCAAGGTCCTGTAAAGTTTATTTTAATGAAGTAGAGGGTGATTGCATAGCATAACAAGTCAGCCCACTATTTTCAGATCACAAGTGGATTTCCTGGATGATGTGTGAATATCAACACTCTTCTTCAATTCAGATCGATTGTTTCTACAAGTGGTTGGAAAACCAAAGAAAGAACAAGTACTCCACAAGTAATTGTAAAGTAACAACGAAAATCTGATTAACTGAGCAGGTTGGTAACTTAGCTTCTCATAAAATAAGTCTGGATGTTTTTGTAAACAAATTAATTTTTCATAAAAGTAAAGTTTTTGTTCAAATTAAGAAGTGGTTATCAATACATATCTTACCAAGCTCTTTATTATTTTGGGCAATTTGAATTTTTTTCTTCTTTCTGTCTTAGCCTTCCACTCTCATCTCCACAAAATTTCATTTGTTTTACCCATATTTGTGATGCTATACAACATTACCCTGGCTTATGGAATGTCTTCTTTAGAGTTTTGTAGGAGTAAGGAGTGATCTTATGGTATAGTTGTTCTACTTGCTTTGACACTTTATGGATGGTTGATTGAAGTGCTCTATTGAATGGGGACGACTCTTCTACAATTTCATGCTCTCTTATGCTAATGATATTATTTGGATGACTTCTATGGGATGTTAAACTAGATAATACTACATTTTGTATTTTCCATTGGAGATTTTATGTCAATGTGTGTTATTCTACACTTGATTTCATGCATGCTTAAATACAAAACCCATATTAGTTGGATATCATATTTTCTTGTGAGCTCCCTTTAATTTTCTAAGTGTAAGGCAACAAGGAAAAAGTTGGATTAGACCTACAATTTGTGGTCTTTCATCATTTGAAAGAGTTATCCCATTGATCCTTGTTTGACCCCATATGCCCCATAGTTGCCAGGCACGGGTACCTCCTCGCAACCATTTTAAAAAAAATTATTTCAAACTTTCATTTATTTGTTAGTTTACAGAACTGGAAATTACTAAAAGAATATCATGTCAGATCTGTCCCTTAAGTCTGGTGTTTTTTATTGCAAAATTTAAAGGAAGCTAGACTAAACTTTGTTTTAGAAGTCTGCTAAATAAATTATTTTGAAGCACTTTCGAGTAGTAGACTTGCACCCACTTAGCTTTGTATCTCAAGATGGAAGTTATCTTTAAAGAATACTCATCATTTTCAGATTGTGACACATACAAAGAAAGTACATAGAAGTGCCATACAGTGAAGCCGGATTAGAAGAAATGTTTTTTGGCTTTGCATTTCAATACAGATGATGGATGCAAACAATGGAAGTGCATAACCATGCAAAATTAACTGACAATTTTTTCCATTAATAACCAGCTTGAGTTGTGACCATCCTGCTCTGTTAGTTTAAGCTTTTTCCTGGAATAATTTGGTTTATTTAGTTATTTTGGATTCTACAGATCCAATTATAAGGTAGTTTTCCATATAAAAAGTCTTGATTGTTTTCAAATGTAGGAGCTTCCAAGAATCTTTTATGAGTTTTTGTCAATGACAAAGATACAAATTAAATCATTAAAAAAAAAAACTTAAAAGTCAAGGAGAGGATGTAGTACAGAGTTACTTTTAGCTATTTGATATGTGAAAAGTTTGAACAATTTCAATGTCCCATCAATATATATAATCTTAAGAAGGTTCATCACTTGGAATCTTGACTTGGATTTTTACTTTAAAAATAAATTAAAATAACAATTATGTTTATATTGGAAAAACAAACATTGTGGCCATACCTGTACAACTTCATTACAACAATATACATTTGCTTCAAAGTGTAGAGAAGGAATTTTCCAAACTCGTGAAGTTGAAGCTAAAGCTACTGGAGTGTTTTTGGTATCAAGGGATGGGTCTGGAATTTGAACACAACCATCATCCATCAATAGTACTAAGTAGTGGCCTCCAACCCCTCCAATTTTTCCTACATGAACCAAGCTATCTGTTGATCTACATTCAACCCATTTCTTCACATCGTGGATGAAGTTGTAGGTGTTTCAACGTGTCTAAACCCTCTTCCTTGAGGGTGTGGGACCTATCAGGGCCTAGAGCAGTCTCATGAGGGCACCCTGGATTGCACAAATTGTGCGGCAGTTCCCTGGAGCAATCCAGGGAGCATGCTTCTGAAATTCTCTAGGGAGTGCAAGTGAATGTGCTCCCAAAAATTCTCCCAATATGGAGTATTTCAAGAGTGCACTCCTGAGGATAGACATACTGCATTTTAATAGAAGTTCAATTCTAGAGCAGGAGTGAGACCGCTAGCAGTGTTCCCTTGCAACACTGGGACGCCCAGTGCATCCCCTCATAGAGATTATCTTGATTGTTAAAACTTGATAGTAATATTTTACAAACACAACTTCTGGTAACAATATTATCTTTCCTTTTTCGTCATAATCATAAGAAACTTTCAAGGATTTAAGTATAAACAAAATAATAATATGCAGAGTGGACGAGTATGAAGCCATTTCTGAAACCCATTTCTCAAAAGACCCTTTGTGAACCTATGTTGAATAGCATGATTGCACTTTATTTTGTTAACAGTAATTCCTTGGACCATAGAGATTCAAGGAAACACTCGAGTTTCACAATATTTAACCTATTTGATGGCATCCTTGTTTGGTGTTTTGATGAATTAGAGAAAACTCGCATCTCTCTCCTCAATATTTGTGTTGTCGTATGAGAAATATGAATCGGATTCCTTTGTATCTTTTTGAATGCATTTGCAAGACGTGTTTCTTTTAAACAGTAACATTGGTTCACCTAGTTTTTCCCAACCACCGTTTGTGCAGGAAATATGGGATTTAATTTGTGCCCTTCTATTTCATCCACTCGTGTGGTTATGAAATATATGTGGTCGTCTTATAGATACATAATTTACTGCTTCTGCATTTGAAATAAATTCATGGGATCGGGCAAACATTTCAAGCGGAAAAACTGTGATGCTTTTGCAGCCTAGCAGACTCATCTTATTAGCTGCATCCTTTTGTCACCAACTTGATACAGATGTTCTTGATGAAGGCATGAGTGATTTAGTTGTAAAGAATCTTATATATGTGACCTGTGCACTGTATTCCTTCGTGAAAAGCAAACAGGAAACTGGTCTAAGTGATTTCTTTTTCACCCTTGACATTAGCTATCAATCACTTATCTTGAAAGCATTTTCATTGCTTGGTTCAAAAGCATGCAGAGAGGTATGTGCCTATTTGGTTAGTAGGCAATGTGGATATGTTTCCAATTTTGAAGTAAATGTTAATCAGGATCTCAAAACATCATTACTTGAACCCATCTTCAAGAAGTTGGGAAAGGTTGTGCTTAAAGTGCGGGGTGTACAGGTATGATCAATTGCACTGTTTGTTATAAATAAATATGTATTAGATTTAATTAGAATTCATTCTTAGATTTTATTTCTTGGATGTTGGATCCTTACATTATCCTGTTTGCAGACAAAATCCATCTTTGAGTGGTATAAATCCATTTCTCTGCAAATGGGCCATGAAGGAGTTCAAAGTCATGGAGCGACAATATTGCTACCACTATATAAAATCACCAAGGGGTTTGCAGGGAAGGTGATTTCTGGTGAGGAAAATGAGACTATTGAATTTAACATGGCAGTATTAATAAGGATGTTTGGATAACAGTTTGCTCTTTTTTAGAAGTCCAGTATCTTACATTAATTTGTTGGTTATTTAATCCTTTATGCAAGGCACTTGAAGCTATTGGCAGATGATGTTCTATGTCACATGAAAGATATCATGGGGGTTGAAAGTTTTGTACAAGCCTACAATTTAGTGAGACAGAAAGTAAAGGAAACACGAGACAAGAGAAAGAAAATAGAGAAGATAGGTGCAATCGTTAACCCAATGCGGCATGCAATAAAGAAGATGAAGTTAACAGGAAAGCGCCAAACTCCCAAGAAAAATAAGATTTTGAAAAACAAGATACAGAGAGGTTGATTTCTCCGAGCCTAATTATCCTGTTTGGAATTTACTCGGTTTTCTACTACTCGAGTATTGCACTCCTTTTCATAAGAAGGAGAAGGCATACAACGCTGCTTGGAGACACTCAATTCAGGTTTTTATGTGCTCTCTGAAATTAACTTTGCCAGTCCACAACTGGAAATTAGATTTAGCTGAGCACTTACATCAGCATTGCATTCAAAAAAATTGGATTCAACTAACATGCTTTTAGCATTTTTTGATAGATGTTTAAGTACCTTACTATTATCCATTGATGTCCTTGAGACATCCTTAACGACCCGCGATAAACCGAGGGATCCCCAGTTGTCCCATGGAAGGCTAGACGCTTCCAAGAGCAACATTGGCCTACAATTTAAAATATAAAATGGAAAAAGAGAAGGTTTGGCTTGCAAATTAATTTTTTTTACTGCAACCTGTTGGGTGCAAGAGAACAGGGTAACCTTATGATCTGTATACTTGCACTAGCTTCAGCAAGATGGTTGTATTTCAGTGAAGTCTTACATCAGATTTTTGTCCTGCATAGAAAATTAAAAGACTTAAAAATTCGTTATCCACCCTCTTAACTCTTGTCATTCCTTTTTCACTGCCCCTTAAATTTTGGCCCTAGTCCCCAACTGTATCTAAGCAGTTCCCTCCATTCTTAACCTTGGTGAGCATATAGGATGTTCCACCATTACATGAGCTTAGATTTACTTAGGATAGACTCTAGTCTTTTAGAGCAGTTGTAAAATTTCCTCCATTCCCTATTCCACCATGAGTTGTTTTGAAATTTGAATAATAGCACAAATTTATTGCAATCATAGTAATGGACCTCTCACTTGATAAATGTAATCAAATAATTTAAAGGCATTAATTTTTTCTAAAGCTATATAATTAAGAATATCGTTGATACATGGCTTAATCTATGGATCCATAACACTATCTTATGATTGTCATTTGTGCCTTGTTAAGACTTTCAAAGAACCATGAACTAACTCATTTGTGCCTTGTTAAGACTTTCAAAGAACCATGAACTAACTGTCAAGTTACAAAATAGAGAATTGTTCTAATTTTACCAATATGATTCATAATTCTTTTCTATGAGGAATTTAACACACTGATATGAAAGACCAGGTAAATACCTATCAAGACGTTTGGAAACCCTGGTAATTATTCACCGCCAAAGCCTCGCACAACACCTTCCAAGCGGGTTGGGATAACCGAACCAAATTCTAATTTCTTCTGCTCTGAACAGGCGGCTCCACCAGCAGCTCCACCACTGGCATCTCTTACCCTTTTTTCATTCCGTCGAGGAGAAATAACCATGAAGATTCAAGATATGAAAGGTAAATCAGGCCTCGGGGAATTAGAGATTTTCGGGATGGTATAAAGAATAACATTTCACTCACTAGACTTTGTAGTTCTCACGAATGAACTAGACAATTAACAAAGCTCTGATTTTAACCCAATGTATATATGGGCACCGGGAAGATCCCATACAATTTATACTAGGTGGGAGGGCCAAAATGCTCTCATAAATCCCCTTGTTCTTTGGAAATCGGGCAAAGCGAATATTTTATCTACCCAGTGCCCATACCACAAAATCTGGGCGAAGTAAACCATAAACCCCGATTTTACCAAATGGTAGGGCGAAGAAGCTATCAGAAATTCCCATACTTCTAGAAATTTGGCTAAGGGAAGCTTGTCCCTCCAAATTTCAAGGGAGAAACTCTATCCCTCCTAAAAACACGTGCTAGCACGATTTTTCCCCTAAAATAAATTACGGGCTAATGATATAAGTTTAAAAAAATCACTCTAATACAAAAAAATCGTTCAATAAAAAATTGGAGGCCCCTAAATTTCGCCCATGAGAAAACGTTCGCCCCTAAAATCATCTATGACCCTAAGGCTAGGATTTGGTGCTTAAAGGTGCATTCCTACTCATACCTAGCCTCTATTTCATTTATATACAAGTTTAGCTTATATATCTAATTGTGAAATTGATCTCTATAATGCTTTCAATTGCTTATCTTTTGCATAGATATCTTATTGGTGAATTCTAGTGCTAATATTGGAAGCCCTAAAGGGGATTCACCATCTACTTCACAACTTCTTTCTTAGTTCATGGCTATAAATATTTAGAACTTGTTTCTTATACTTGTTGGGTTGTGGTTTCATAGCATATCTCTCACCCAAGTGGAAACATCCAAAACATGTTGCTTTCTAGTGCATAATCTCTTACTTGGATGGTCTTTTTCATGCTCTAAATCTGAATTTTTTGCATTATTTTATCATAACATAGATTTAGAAGTTCAATGAGAGTTTTAATCATGTCCTTTCTTAGCATATAATCAATTGTTAATCACAAACACATTGCACCATTGATTTATGCTATTTGGTTTCACTCTTTGTGCCCTAATGATCAGAATCTGGACCAGGGGTCAAAATTTTGCTCAAATATCAAAGTTCTCGGAATTGCCTCAAAACGAACGGGTGCATAGCCCTCGTCATCACGAACCCAACGCAACTTGAACGGGTTCAAATGGACGTTAGATGAGTGAGATATCACATTCTATTCAAATCATCAAACAGGCAAAAAAAAATGTGATGACTTTACAGTCCGTATGGATGCTAACGTGGCAAGGTCGTACGCTGACGTGGCAAATCCGTACGATGATGTGGCAAGTGGTGACGTGTCAATGCTGAGTTGGTAGTTTGGGTGAATCACTGGTGGACACATAGCATCTTTTTGGTCAAGTGGTTTGGTGCCACGTGGCCCAAGTGTGGGCTGCCACGTGGCACCCTATTATGGTATGGTTTGGTTGTTTAAAATGTTATGGAGTCTGTGGGGATCGAACCCCAGACCTCCCCCATTGGAAAAGATTTGACAAAGTCCGACCAACCGGTGCGCCCACAATATAGTTCTTACTATATAATGTTTTGAAAATTAATTGAATTCCCCATGTTGTACATTTCGGCGGGGGGTCGGGCTGGGGCTTAGCCCCAGCCCGTGGTTGTATTATTAATACATATGACCGGTGGATAACAATGCGCGGGAGTTTATATGTGTGCTCCCAGTTTCTATACATGCCATGTGACCACCATATAAAACGCACGCATGATTTGGTCTTTTTGCCACTTGTCACACTTGCATGCGCCCGTGGCATTGCGGCCTTTTTCTTTTATGCGCAGTCACATGGACCATACGCCCAACGGTTTGGCGGTTGGGGGCCTTAGTTTCGTTAATCGTTCTGCAGTTACGCCCATTTTTCGGTTATAAGACCGGTACTAGGTTTTAGCACGGAAATGAACGCGGGTGCTAGGTTGGATGCACAGAGGTGTGTTTTGGCGAACCAGAGACAACAAACTTGAAGGAGGGAAATGGCAGGAGGCCTAACTTCTTCATTTGTTTGGCCAAATGAGGTGCCGAAAAAGCCCATCTAGGGGTTTTTGGACGTTCTAAATCCATTGGCACTATTTTCAAAGGCATTTGAAGACTTCTTTTGTAGGTTTTTCACCATTGAAGTTTCAGAGAGCTCCAGGGAGCTTGAAGCCCTCATTGATTGAGGCCATGCTCAGATGAGCCCAAGTCTGTTTTCTGTAACTAAATAGTCATTTTTGGCTAATTGTTATGCTCTGAACACATTGGAATAGGTTTCAGATCCATTTAAGGACTTTTACATGTGTTTTTCCACAAGGAAGCTCAGGGAAGCTCAAGACCACATGTAGAAGAGGTCATGCCCGGATGAGCCATGATCCATTTTCAGAGTTCTATTAGTCATTTTTGGGGTTTTTATGTATTTTGAACCCAATGGAATAGTCAAAAAATACATTGGAGTTGAGCAACAGCTTGTAAAAGAATCTTTGACAAACTAATCCCAAAGAGCCTAGTCCATTGATGGAGGCTCAAGTAGATGTAGCCCAGTTGGGGGTGAACTCCTTTATCATCTTGTTATTGTTGTGAGTTTGTTGGTTTATTTGTTGCAAGTTATGTTTATTGTGTATTTGTTTAAAACACATATTTAACCTTTTCAAGATCTCACACATAAATATTTAAAAGAAGCATGAACTTGACGCATATTTCCTCTTGCATAACTAAGACATTGAGCAAGGTCCTGAAAAGTTTTATTTTAATGAAATAGAGGGTGCTTGCATAGCATAACAAGTCAGCCCCCTATTTTCAGATCAGGTGGTATCAGAGCATAGTTTTTGCTCATGTGTTTGTCATTGATAGCTAGAGTTTTAGTTGTTGGTATTTTTGCAAGTTTTGTGTGGAAGTTTCATATCTTGCAAAGATGGAGGAAGCTTCAAAGATTGATAGTTCTCATACATCTTCATTATCCAAGTTCTTTGACAAAGAGATGTTGAAGGAGTTTGTAACTATGAGAGATATGGTACAAGAGTTGTGGGAAGATAGAGAAGAGAGCATTGCCCTTCAAGAGCAGTTGACGGCCATGAAGGAGGAGAAGCACCAGCTTCTAGAAAAGTTGCATGAGATGGAGACTCAACTCCATGAGGCAAAGTAAACCCTTACCAAGTACATGCATGAACATGAGGTATGTAATGTTAGCTTATCTTCAAATTCCTCTCAAGATGAATGCTTTGGTGTTTTTGAAAACCACACAAGAGGAACAGGGTCCAAGTTATTGTTAAAAATGGGCTATGAAGGTAGGGGCTTAGGCAAGCATGCACAAGGAATTGTTGAGCCTATTGTTGTTGAGGAGAGACCCAAGTATTGTGGTCTTCGATATGAACAAAGAGATGGAGCAAATTCCAAAGTTGAGGAGACAAGAGAAAAAGTTCCAAGAACAAATTTTGTTTCAAGTTCAATCCCTCAAGCATGCAAAGCTTGTGTTCAAGATGAATGCAAATGTGTGAAACAAGAGAGTTATGACAGTCATGCGGACAATAACATTGTTGTTGGTCTTCAAATGAGAGCTTGTAACTCTTCAAATTCACCTCCTCAAAGAGGCGATAAAGGTGAATGTTCAAGGTATAATTTTGCCTATCATTCAATTGCTTTTGATTATGTTAAACATGATAAATTTGCATGTAAAAATGGAAGAAAAAGTCCATGTACATATTGTGGTTTATATAACCATCATGTTTCAAAATGTTGGAAAAGATTGACCACTTTCAGGAAACTTTCCAAGCAAAGACAACTTGAAAAGAGGATGCAAAAGATTTTCACTCATTGCCAGAAGAGGAGTCATCTCATTGGCCAATGTTGGACATTACATTCAACCACTCATCCACACCACAAGAGGAAGATGGATAAAGAGTCTAGCAAGAATGGAAGAGTAGATTCCATCATCGATGTGAGTCAAGATGATTCACAAGAAGACGATTTTCAACAAAAAAAATCACCATTGAGTTGGCTTGGTAAGAAATGGTTAGATTTCTTGAGCAAGTAAGACTTGCATTTTCTGTTGTAGATGCACATTTCAGCCTTATGTATGCATTTATGTTGAGAGTATCACAAGTTGCATCGATTTATCACAATTTGTATGATGCAAGTTCGCATGTGAATGCAATTCATTTGAAGGCATTCTTGTTGTTGCACAACTTCGCCAGGAGGATGTAAAAGAGGGGTATGATGCTCACTTGTTACAACCATATATCTTTTCATATTTAGCTCTTATGTACCCACATGTTTCGCGTTCATGTACTTATGTTTGTACTTGAAGGAGAGTTGAAGAGTCATGCACATGCATGTGTTTTTGTGTACGTGTAAGAAGTGAACCTGGTGATAGTTCATCCTGAATGACTCATGATTGTAACATGATTGTGTATCATGAATGTCGACTTGTCATTTTGGGAAGGTCGATATGTTTCAAATGAGTCTCGACTTGTGTCGATGTTGTCTTGATGACTATGTTGTGTCGATCATGTTTTTCGACTTATGTTTAGTCGATGGTGTTTGTTGGCTTGTAAGTTGATTTTGAGTACACCGAGATGCAGGAAAACGCCATGTGCTTTGATGAAGTACAAGATGCAACCGTTTTCTTGAAGAGCAAAAAAAAGACTTTGTTGGCATCATTTTCTATCTTGTATAAATTTGTTTTCAAGATTGATGGTTTTCTTGGTTTGTGACAAGATGTCGCAGGAAAGTTTTTGCAGCCATTGGAGAGCGGATTGTGTTGACGTCAAAGAGTTCACAAGAGGGACTTGATTCTCAGTGGGAAGGTTGGTATTCTTCCAAGCACAAAGAGAACAGTGGGTCAACAGCAGCCAGAGAACAGTGGTTGAGGGACATAGCCAGTTACAGTGTAGGGCATGTCAAGGTATTCACGTGATTGTCAAAAAGACTTTTCAAGTAGAATCAGTTGATAGAGCTTGGGCGCAGAAGAGTATTGAAGCTCAGACAGATAATCATAAGCTTTTGTGGGTCCAAAATCTTTTCAATGGGAAGGTGTGATCAGAATCTGGACCAGGGGTCAAAATTTTGCTCAAAAATCAAAGTTCTCGGAATTGCCTCAAAACGAACAGGTACGTAGCCCTCGTTGTTACGAACCCAACACAACTCGAACGGGTTCAAACAGGCGTTAGATGAGTGAGATATTGCGTTCTATTCAAATCGTCAAACAAGAAAAAAAAAATGTGCTGACTGTACAGTCCATACAGTCTGTACGGATGCTGACATGGCAGGGTCGTACGCTGATGTGGCAGAGTCGTATGCTGATGTGGCAAGTGGTGGCATGTCAATGTTGAGTTGGCAGTCTGGGCGAATCATTGGTGGACACGTGGCATCTTTTTGGTCAAGTGGTTTGGTGCCACGTGGCCCAGGCGTGGGCTGCCACGTGGCACCCTATTATGGTATGGTTTGGTTGTTTAAAATGTTATGGAGTCCGTGGGGATCGAACCCCAGACCTCCCCCATTGGAAAAGCTTTAACAAAGTCCGACCAACCGGCGCACCCACAATATAGTTCTTACTATATAATGTTTTGAAAATTATTTGAATTCACCTTGT
>CBVK0101294604.1:0-11400 GCA_900067695.1 Picea abies | reverse complement strand
AATAATAATCTATTTTTAAGGTCACAACCAAGCCAGACACCAAATTGGTGTATGAGACCTTCTCTGCCCAATGATTTTACTGGAAAAGTCTATGGAGGTATACATACCCTACCCCCCTTTGGATTTGAACTTGTGACCTTTTAGGAGGAAACACAAGTTTTTAACCATTAGGCCCACTCAGGCTATAGGGGAAGAATGAAAAAAGGTAAATACCCATTAATTATTGGGCCAAAATTATTAAGTTAAGAGAATTACGTTTACAAGTCATTAATTAGAGAATATTAATTATTCCTAATAAGGTTTAATTGATTGGATACCAAAGAGCAGTTTTCTAAGAAATATCAACGAAGAATTTTAATTGGTTCATAGTAGAGGGAATATTCCTTGATCACTTTGGGCTCAGGGTAATGAGATTGCACGAATCACTCAAATTCTGAATCGATGGTATCGAGATGGAATATTCCTCGATACCATAGTCGTCGGAGGGAAGCAAAGATCGCACTGGAAAAAGTCTGAGTGACGAATGGTTGTAGGCCTGTGTGGAATGAAATTCCACCGTGGCAGTGTATGCTAGTGCTCCGTCAGGACAAGGGTGTTACCACATTAGTTGGCGTGGACAATGAAATGTCACGAGGATGTCACATGACAGTGCGAGAGATGTTTCCTATGTAAACTCGATAAACTTCGAAGGGTCATAACTCTTGTCCCATAGCTCAGTTCTGTGCAAACTTATTGCTGTTGGAAAGCTCTTGATGAGCAAAAGACAATGGAGTTATGATAGAGATGATTCAAGATTATTAGAAGAGACCAAAATATAATACCCCATCTCCATAAAGGTACTTAGGGGGTTGGGTGTGTGTCAGAGTGGTATCAGAGCGGGCAACAACACTTGGCCTGTTTGGGCTCATGAACAAGTCAAATAAAATTTGATTACATAACTTTTAAGGGGTAACACCCTATTCATAAGAAACATATTTAAACCAATACTGAAGAGATGAACAAAACTTTCTACTGTTTTTATATGTTCTAAAAATATGAACTGTGTGTTGCTAGTGTTTCCATATAATGAAGCTGACTTCACCTTACAAATTGCACGTGTTGTTAATAAACTAGTAGATAATTAACTAACAAAAAATGTTTTATCAACACTCAGATGGTCAGTGGACAACAAGGAAAACTGCAGCGTAAAGAATGGTGACAGACCATGAGTTGGGGGAAAGCTCCCACAATAGAGAAGAATAATCTAATGAGAGAAGGGCGGTGGAAACCCCTCAGGATTTCGCTGAGACTATAAGAAGCCTCATGGCAGAATTACAAAGTTGTAAGGCTGATAAAAGAACAGGAAAAACAAACTGAAATAAATGCAGTCATATTGCAAATCCTATTAGATATACAAACGCAGCTGCAACATGGGCCAACAAACAATAATGTAGATAAACATCATATTAAGAAAACACAAATTCTCTCTGAAATACAAAAGCATGGTCCTGAAAGTAGCCACACAAGGAGAAGCACCTCAAAGAAGGCCCAACATGGGGCCAAGAGACATGCTAACACCAAGAATTCAACTGAATAATCCTCTAGTGAGGAATTTGACAACTCCGAGGAAATGTCTAGAAGTGAGACTAGTTTACATTCTCAGAGGAGAAGAAAGAAAATGAAACATTCCAAGAGCCATGACCCTGAAGAGTTTAAGAAAGCCAAACCACCCACTTTCGATGGAGAAATTAAAAAGGGGGAAGAAGCAAAAGTTTGGCTACTTGGCTTGAAGAAATACTTCATAGTTCATGAATACTCTGAAAACTTAAAGGCCCGAATAAACATTTTCAACTTGAATGGAAATGCCTCCTTTTGGTGGGAGGACCTTAGGAATGTGAAAGGAATCAATGAGGACTTGTCATTGAAACAATTTGAGAAATACTTTAAGAAGAAGTATCTGTCTGAAAAATACTATGATGGGAAGACCAAGGAGTTTTATGAACTCAAGCTAGGACAACTCACAATAGATGAATATATCAACAAATTTCTTGAGCTGATGAGGTATATGCCCTACATTAAGGATGAAAAAGTAAATATGCAACAATTTATTGACTGCCTCAGTCCTTCTGAGACATAATTGAGTTTGATGAACCTAAGACTTTAGAAGACGCTATTCAAAAGGCAATGTACTGTTATGAACAACTCAAGAATAAGGCAAAACCTCATAAGGATGGGAAGAAGAAAAATAATTTGGGATTCAAGAAGAAGGGGTTTAAATCCTCAAGATTTAAGAGTCATGGGAAAAACTCTAAGATGACTCTTCCTACTAAAAGTGTGTATCAACAAAAATTTCCATTTCAGAGTGGTAATAAACCCTTTGGATCAGCCCCAAGAAATACTAATAATACAAAGAGAGAACCATTGAAATGTTGGGGTTGTGGAGAAGAACATTCATTTAGGGACTACCCACATAGGAAACAAGACAATAGGAGGGTCTACAACATCGAGGAGGCTACCACAATAAATGATGTGGTTAGGAGCATGCCACAAATTTATGCAACCTTGTATAATAAACAAGCTGACCACCAAGCTTCAGTGGTGGAAATGGAAGGTATGATTGTCAACCATCTAGTTTCCATAATAATTGACCCTGGTTCTAATCTGAGTTATGTTGCCCCTCAAACTGTTGAGAAATGTAAATTACAACAAGTAAAACATGCTAAATCATGGCTGGTACAACTGGTCACTGGAACAAAAAGAAAAGTAACAGAGGTCATACCAGCATGCCAATTCATTATGAATGGATTGTCCACCCAAACAACCCTAAACATGCTTCCTTTAGGATCTTATGACATGTTGATTGACATGCACTGGTTAACTGCCCATAAAGTCAAGTGGGATTGTTATAATAAAACTTTGGAGTGCGAAGATGAAGAAGGGAGGAACATAACCCTACAAGGAATTCAAAAGCCTCTCTTAGTGAGACAAATATCAACCCTTCAAGTGAAGAAGTATTGCAGGAAATTATGTCCTTTGTATGCAATACAAGTGTTGAACTCTATTGAGGACAATAAACCAAGCCTAAAGGACCATCCTATATTAAGAGAGTATAAAGATGTGTTTCCAGAAGACGTACTAGGTCTACCTCCAAGAAGAAATATTGACTTTTCAATAGAACTTGTACCCGGAGCGGTGCCAATGTCTAGAGCACCCTATAGAATGAGTACAACAGAGCTAGTTGAGCTCAAACTACAATTAAATGAGATGTTGGACAAATATTACATTCTGCCTAGTGTGTCTCTTTGGGGAGCACCAACTTTGTTTGTGAAGAAGAAGGATGGCACACTCATGTTGTGCATAGACTATAGACAACTCAATAAGATGACCATTAAGGATAAGTATCCCTTGCCAATGATTGATGACTTGTTTAACCAATTAAGGGGTGCTACAATTTTCTCCGAGATTGAATTGAGGTCTGGATACCATTAAGTCCGAGTTTAGGATGAAGACACCCACAAAACTGCCTTTAGGACGAGGTATGAGAACTATTAATTTGTGGTGGTGCCATTTGAGCTTACCAATGCACCAACCACCTTTATGTGCTTAATGAATAATGTACTCAACAAGTTCTTGGACAGATTTTTGTTGGTTTTCATTGATGATATCCTTATATATTCTAAGAATAGGGAAGAACATGAAGAACATCTCAAGTTAGTGCATCAAGTGCTAAGAGAACATCAAATCTATGTAAAGTTTAGTAAGTGTGACTTTTTCCAAAAACAAGTCCATTACTTAGGCCATGTTATCTCCGAAGGAGTGACAGTTGATCTTGACAAGATCAAATCCATTATGGATTGGCCTACCCCAAAAGATGTATATGATATTAGATCCTTTATGGGCCTAGCATGATACTATAGCAGGTTCATAAAGAGATTTTCCAAGATCGGTTGTCCAATCACCTCCCTTCAAAAAAAGGGAGTTAAATTCATTTGGACATCAGAATGTGAAGAGAGATTCCAGCAACTGAAATACTTTCTAACCAATGCACCTGTGTTGAGGATTGCAGACCCAAACAAAGACTTCTTTGTGTGTACAGATGCCTGCAAGGAAGGGCTCAGAGGAGTCCTTAGGCAAAAAGAGCATGTGATTTGCTACGAATCCATAAAATTGAATGAGCATGAAATCAATTATGTGACCCACGATTTTGAATTGGCTTTCATAGTACATGCTTTAAAAATGTGGAGGCATTACCTCCTAGGTAGAATATTTTTACTTATGACAGACCATAGTGGGTTGAGATATTTGTTTGATCAACCAAAACTCAATGCTAGACAAGCTAGGTGGATGGCTCTCCTCAGTGAGTTTGATTTTGATATCAAACATTTAAAGGAAAATAAAACAGGGTGGTTGATGCCCTTAGTAGAAGTATGAAAATGATTCACTTGGAAGCTATAAGCACCTGTGAACCAGACATCAAGGAGAGAGTCAAAAGTGCACAAGAACCATATGCGTTTTTCAAGACTGTGAAATCATACCTAGAGCAAGAGCCCATAGGGATGAAATATGAGGGCTATCAATTGTTGAATCATGTCCTGCTAACTTACAAAGGTAGGTTATATATTCCAAATTGTGACGACTTGAAGAGGTTCATAATGGATGAACTACATAAAAGACCATATACTTGTCATTTGGGTTATCAGAAAATGATCACAACCACTAAGAAATTGTTTTATTGGCCCGGACTGAAAAATGACAAGCTGATTACTTAGCTAAATGTCTAGAATGTCAGTAGGTTAAGGCAGAGCACCGACATCCATCAGGGATGTTGCATCCCCTACTAATTCCCGAATGGAAATGAGAAACCATCTCCATGTATTTCATCACATGATTGCCCAAATCAACCAAACAAAATGATGCCATTATGGTAGTTGTGTACAAACTGAGCAAGGCTGTTCACTTTATCCCTATCAAGTGAACTTGCAAGGAAATATATATTTTTAGTATTTTCATCAAAGAAATATTTACACTGCATGGCATGCCCGAGGAAATCATATCAGACAGAGATACAAAATTTACTTCAAATTTTTTGAAATCTCTGTTCGCTGGTTTTGAAACTAAATTGCTATTTAGTACAACCTACCACCCTCAAACTGATGGGAAAACAGAGAGGGTAAACCAAGTGTTAGAGGACATGTTAAGGATGCATGCGATGCATCAACCCACGAAGTGGGAAGACTACCTACCACTGGTATAATTTGCTTATAACAATGGATATCAAGAGTCATTGAAGAAGAGCCCTTTTGAGGCTCTCTATGGTAGACAATGCAATATTCCAGTCAGCTAGAATAACCCAATAGATAGAATTACACTCGGGCCATATATGCTAAAAGAGAGGGAACACTTAAGTAGTTCAAATAAAACAAAATTTGAAAGTATCTTAGGATAGATAGAAAAACTATGCATATAAAAAAAGTACTCCCAGAGAGTCCAAAGTCAGGGATCATCTGTATCTCCGAGTTAGACCCATAAAAAGTTCCTTGAGAATGGGAGCTTGTGCCAAGCTGGCACCTTGGTTTTGTGGATCTTTTGAAATTTTGGACAAAGTGGGACCTGTAGCATATAGATTAACACTTCTTCCCACAGTGAAGGCACATAATGTTTTTTATGTTTCATTATTGAAAAAATACGTACATGATTCTAATCATATAATTGATTGGTATGTGATTCAAGTGGAACAAGAGGGAGAATTCTTTCCAGAGCCACAATGCATAATAGACAGGAAATAAATCCCACTCAGGAACATAACCATTGCACAGGTCAAGGTGCAGTGGAAACACTTTGGTCCAGATGAAGCTACATGGGAAATAGAGGATGCGATGAAATAATCATACCCATTTTTGTTCACTGCTGTACATAAAGAGCACAACGACATGTAGAACACCGAGGACAATGTTCCTTTAAGGAGGAGGGGATTGTAATACTCATGTTTCCCTCAACTTGTAAATATAACTATAGCCTGCTAAAAGACTATGGGCATACTCATTATGTGTGGATGTTGGGATTGATGAAGATTTTGATAGAAGGTAATGTATACATATTTCATTACTAATTAAATTGGAAAATGTTGTATAATTGCTAAAGGGGTTGCCAAGGTAGATCATGATGCATGAGAGAGATGGTGAGGGGAACTAGTAATGGTTGAGATGACCCATACCAGACCAATAATCTGCTAGATTTAAATTGTTCAGAGCCATAACAATCCTATGACCCAACGAATTTAATTACTAGTCATGCTGGTAGTTGAGAAGTCTTCCTCAAGAGTCAATGAGGAAATGGGAAGAGTCTAGAAAACTTCATAACCTAACCCACAAAATTGGGAATTGGACCCACAAAATCTTGCTGAGGAAGGAAAGAAAAGGAAGGAGATTCGTCGGTAGAAGGGAGGATGCAAGGGGAATGGATTTGGTGACCATTTCTGAAGAGGGAGAGCATGTGAAACTCTTTGGTTCTGAAGAGAGATGAAAAACATTTTTTTTTCTGGGTACATGAATTGTTGGGCAACGTTTTCTGACCAAGCTGATAAATAGGGTTGCAGAGAAGATGAGTGACTGAGGAAACACTCATTGCAGACCTCCTTGCTTGGTCGAGAGAAAACCGATCTTCTAAGTTCTCTTGGGAGGAGGAAAGTAACCTCCGTCCTTGACTGTTGCTGAATAGAAGGAAGAGTCTCTTTCAGAGCATCACGATCTAGCTAGGGGGTGGCCAACAATAAATCCGTCCAGGAGTTGTTGTGCCTACAGTTGGGAGGAAAAGAGCTCTCCTTCTAAAAATTGCATCACCATTTGGTTCCTAGATGAGTATATTTGGTTAAATATCTGTAGTGTTTAGATCAAAGAAAATTTTATACTATGTTTTAGAACTATATAAATTTGATTTATGACAAAAGTGACTTGAGAAATTTAAGTAAAATAAAGAGAATGTCTTAGCCGAAGTTCATTTGCTTTAATTCCTTATCTCTTGACTATATGTGTGTTAGAATAAGATTTCTGGGAGTGGATGTTGTGGTTGACTGTGATGTACAGTTTAATGCATGTTTGGGAAATTATGACTGAACAATTAAAAATCTTTATAAAACATCTGAAAGAAGAGAGAATGATTTTTCTGCAAATCATGACTGAACAATTAAAAATCTTTATAAAACATCTGAAAGAAGAGAGTGATTTTTCCACATAATAGTGTTATATTTTAGTATGTTCTCAAATCATATGTTAGAAAGCTTAGAGGATATCAAGCTTAGAGGATATCAGATATGTGTGGACTTTAGGAAATAATTCCAAATATGAAAAAACATTAAAAATACTTATAAATGATTGTCGAGGAAAAATAATTAGGAAATAAATATGAAAATTTCCTAATTGAATTAAAATACAAAATTTCTCAAAATTCTATTTGGGGTATAAATAAACATTTATGTTAAACTTGTGTTAAATCTTCTAAATTTGGGAAGAATCCCCTTAAATTTTGGTGGGTAGTAAATCCTAATATAAATACCGAATTTACCGTGGAGGTAAATTTTTGTCTTAGGACCAATCCCCATAAATTTGGTATGAATAGTAAAACACAATAATAAGGAAACAAATCTACTCATTTACCCATGAAAATGAATAGATATAATTATGTTTTTAATTTCCAGAATAAAGAGATTTCCTTGGATTAGGATTTTATTTTATTTAATTAAACAAAACTTCAAATTAAACCTTACCACTTATTGGTGTAAATATGCATTCCTATGCTATCTGGGAAAGGATGAATAATGGTAAAGTATGGTAGAATTCCTAATTTTACTATTCAAATATTGCTAGTTAAATAATAAGAATTATAAATATCACATGTTAAATTTATGAATTCATGCCTGAAAAATGGAAATATGAAATCCTTTTTCTATGTGCAAAAGATTTTAACTATGCTTAGATTTTTCCCCATTTACATAATTCATATGTTTCCCAGGGAATATTAGAGTATTTTTAATTATTAGTGTTCAAATACAAGGAGTTATAAAAATTCTCCTACCTAGAAAATATTTATATAATATTTACAAACATTATTATCAAATACGCAGAGAATGGGGCAATGGTTTGGAGTGCGAAGAAAATGGATTTTAAGAAATATGTTATTAAATATTAAACTAAGCTCGTGGGTGATTCATCTTCGGAGTCCCACCTTTGGAGAAGAAGAGAGAGTGCATGAGAATGAAGTCCAAAGCCATCAGAGCGATGGCCTAGACATTTGAGACTTAAATAAATTATTATATAATATTTACTTTCAAAGTTATGAATGGAGTGCACAATTACCAAGACCAAAATTCTATTCGGAGTTGACTATTTAGAGTGGATGGGAGGGAGTGTCATAATAAATCCGGAAGCGTCGGAGTGATGACACAGGCGTTATAAAGTTTTTAAATGAATTTATTAATATTAAACCCTACTCTCTTGTGGTTGGGGTCGGAGTGTTGAGAGGAGTACACAACTTTCAAGTCCGAATTGATTTAAATATTCAATAGTATTATAATGTTATAATATATCTAATATTGCACGTGAAGGAGGTTTAATTACTTAAATGATTTATTATAATAAATGGGCACAAGTTTCAAAGCCTTTTCTAGTGCTAAATACTTTCGGAGTTGACTCTTCGGAATACTTGGAAGGGGACATGCAAATAAATTCCGAATCCATCACAGCGATGGACAGAGTTTTAATATGTCCCATGCATAATTAATGTAATCATATTAAACCTTGCCCCTATGTGATTGGTGGTCGGAGTAAAGATAAGGGCACACCTATTTCAATATCGAATACTTTGGAAATGACTTGAATTGTTGTAATAATAAATATCAAATTGAATATAGTTAATCCTTTTCTCCAATACACACACACACACACACACACACACACACACACACACACACACACACACACACACACACACACACACACACACACACATATATATGTTAAATGATGTGAAATTTGGTGTGGAGTTGCATGCTGAGAGAGGACAATGAATTATAAACATTAATTGAGATTAGTTAACTTAAGTACATATGTTGGCCTAATTAACCTTATCATGTTAAGTAGTGAATTATGTACTTTAATTAAGGTTAACCAATTTAAGTTTGTTATGGCCTAACTAACCTTGTCCTGTTATAATATAATTACTTATAATGATCTTATGAGTAATAATTAAATAAATACTAAACTACTTCTAAGGGGAAGAATGAAAAAAGGTAAATAGTAAACACCCATTAATGGGCCAAAATTATTAAGTTAATTATTTGTTTAAGAGAAAAGTATGTTTACAAGGGTCGTTAATTAGGGAAAATTAATTATTCCTAATAAGGTTTAAGTAATTGGATACCAAAGAGCGGTATTCTAAGAAATATCAATGAAGATTTTTAATTGGTTCATAGTAGAGGGAATATTCCTTGATACCTTGGGCTCGAGGTAATGAGATTGTGTGAATCGCTCAAACTCCCAATGGATGGTATCAAGAGAGAATATTCCTCAATACCATAATCGTCAGAGGGAAACAAATATTGCACCAGAAAAAGGTTCGAGCGACAAATGGTTGTAGGCCTGTGTGGAATGAAATTCCATTGTGGCAGTATAGGCTAGTGCCCCGTCGGGACGAGGGTGTCACCACGTTAGTTGGCGTGGACAATGAAATGTCACAAGGATGCCACATGATAGAATGAGAGATGTTTCCTATGTAAACCCGAGAATCTTCGGAGGGTCATAACTCTTATCCCAGAGCTCATTTCTGTGCAAAATTACTATCGTTGGAAATTTCTCAATGAGCAAAATACGATGGAGTTGTGATAGAAATGATTCAAGATTATTAGAAGAGGCAAAAAAGTAATACCACATCTCCAAAAAGGTACTTAGGGGGTTGGGTGTGTGTCACCCTCCCTACCTTGGATATAGGGGAATGAGCCAAAATCATCACTTTAAGAGTCTTATATGGGACTCTAATACAACTGAAGATTTCTGATTTGGGATATATGCACTGAAAAGTGGGTACTGCCTTGAAATATTGCCTAGTTGTGCTTTTCTAACTACGTGCACTGAATTGATGTCTATCAATGCCTATGGTGTTTCAACAATGTGTATATTTTGATTATATGCTCATTTTCTTCTCCTTGAATATGATCCAAGCTAACAATAATCATGCAGATATGAAACATAAGTTAATGTACATGTTTCCAAATGCCATTTGAGCATGCTCTAGTTTCCCAAACCCTTTGGATTTACGTTGCCATATCCCCAATGTGTTATCTATTTATCAAGTGGCCTTGGTAAATATTATTTCCATGACAAATTAAGGCACTTTTTGGAAGAAATCAAAGCTTTCAGATAAGGTAATTTTAATTAGACGGTTTTCTTAAAAAAATCAGAGCTTGTTGATAAGGCATAATTTACCTATAGGTGGATATGTGGCTGCTATGCAAGAGATCTTTCATGACAGGGAGAGTGCATTCTTTTGGTGTGTTAACCATGGTAATAAATTGAGCAAAAACATGACATCGAGTTTCTTTGGGTATGTAGTAGAGTAGTTTGGAGCACATTTTAGTTTTAACACACTACAATTTTACATTGTCATTAATGTGCACCGTAGTCTTGCGTTGGTGTGAATGTGAATGTTTTATTTTGGATGTTTGTCCAAGAAACTACGGTCTTACGTTACTGTGAATGTGAAGGTTTTGGATATTCTGCAAGGTTTTTGGATACTGTGCAAGGTTTTTGGACATTTGTGCGAAGATTATTTGCAAAAGGGTTTCAGCGGAGACTTTGTCTTTGTGTACAATATTTCAAACATGTCAATCAATTGCATTCTTTGTTTATTTAAGTTCTCCTGACCATATGGTTTATGTTCTTTTGAGTGGATATTTGTATTGTATAAAACACTTTCTTAAAATATTTTTTTAGAGAATCAAATTAGCGAGGCTTTTTGAAGTGACTACTAATTGGTAATATATACATGCACTATTTCAAAATGAATTGGCTGTCAATGTAACTTACAAGTACAAAATTCAAAAATTAGAGTTGGATTTGCCAAAACACCATCATTCATATAGATTTTAATTCACAGTGAAACAAATACAATGGGTGAGAGGATGTTGGTCAATGTTGTTTAGGGCCATGCCCCATCTAGTGGTTGATGCTTTGGGGACTTGAGCCCCTGACAAGTGTTAATGTATGTGGGCCAAGTGGTCAAAATGTACATGTGCTCATGTTGCTTGTGAATTTCTTGCAGCCTTACAAGCAAGCCCATGACAAGTGTGTAAGGTAGCTAGAGAGGTAGTGGGGGGGCCTAGAGGGTCCATCCATAGTGATAATAGTGGAGGCCATTCAATGTAAGGTGGAC
>CBVK0101294603.1:0-16422 GCA_900067695.1 Picea abies | reverse complement strand
ACTATATAAAGGGGTTCAAGCAATGTAAGGGGACATGAAGAGAATTATTGTATTTGGAGCGGTAGCTCAATAGGAGGATTCCCCCTCGAAGAGGCAAGTGAACATGAGAGGATCCCTTCCATAATATGATCCATTGTACGGTGTTGACCTACCTCAAGGGTTTGATAATAATAAATGATATTTTGCATATTGTTCTTGTATATTTGTTGTCGTGCTATGGACTAGGTCCACTATATTATTAAATAAGGCCCATTATGGTAGTTAGATATAATAAATGGGTAGTTAGATATAATAAATGTAAGAGGACTTCTTAGAAGGTTCTACTTCTAGAATATTCCTCCTCTAGAATGTGCTTAGGTGATGGTAGCACTATATAAAGGGGTTCAAGAAATGTAATGGGATATGAAGAGAAATATTGTATTTGGAGCTGAAATTCATTAGGAGGATGCCCCCTCGAAGAGGCAACTGAACAGGAGAGGGTCCCTTCCATAATAGGATCCATTGTATGGTGTTGCCCTACCTCAAGGGTTTGATAGCAATAAAGAAGATTTTGCATATTGTTCTTGTATATCTGTTGTGGTGATTTTGTATTCAGTATTTGGTTCTTAACAAGTGGTATCAGAGAACTTTCCTTGGCATACATTGTGGGAAAATATTTTTTATTATTGCAGATATTTTTTTCGGAGAAGAAAAAAGAGGGTCGCGACATTCCAGAAATTTTCGGTATATTTTTGTGAAATATTTTTAGAAATGGCCCCCCCACTACCTCTCTAGCTACCTTACAAAGAATGTTTTCTCAAAATGTTCCATGGTCTCGATGCTTTTATCAGGGATACCCTGATACCATATTCTAGCATCGTCATGAAGAGTGGCTAAAAAAAGTTTCATCACCAAGTCTTTGGCATCATCACTCATGGGATTGATTTAGAAGAAATCCCAAAAATTATTCATATTCTCTTCAGTCGTGGTTACACCATTACCAGTGAACCTTGGAAACCATTTATCATACTTTGCGGGCATCTGTTGAGGGTCACCCAAGATTTTAATCATGTCCAAAGGTCTGAAAATATCACCCAAGTCCCATGGAGAAGACCTGGTTGGCTATTACAAGGTTGTCACCAATGGAGTCACCATGAAATCCTTCTAGGATTATCAAAGGAAGTAAGGGAATCATCGTCAGTGGATTCACCAAGTAAGCTTGTAAGATAAGGGCTTCGGGGAAATCTTACCAAATATATGTCATTGAGGAAAACTGACTTAATACTCCCTGGAAACGGTGCCAAACATGTTATCGAACAATTTGTACTTATGTCAAATCCCCACAAAAGTAACTCAAATTGGCGTAACAACAGGATAACCTACCACTATCAGCTTAGTAGAAAATCTCCACTTTTAGGGATGGATGAGGATCAACCCATGGGAAGTGTCCTCGGTAACCTAAAGGGCTGGGAAATCTAAATATTTGGTCAAGATATACCCCCCTATCATTGGTTACCCAATTCAAAGGTCTATGTCTATGAAATTGATGCAAGGAAAAGAGTTTGTGTACCTGCCTGGAACAAGAACAATATAGCATATATATATATAGCAATTTCAAAGTACCAAAATTATAGTAGATCCTTAGCAGACAATAGACAATGTAAATATGTGGTGGCTGAATTAAAAATGCACCAAATTACCAATTTACAAAAGCAATTAATCTTTTGTAATAGTGACAAGAAATACAACTCAGAATAGCATGAAAGTACATTGAAAACTTAGCATTCATTCAATAGATCAATTAACACTTTCTAAAATCATTTTTTGAGCATGTTAAGCTAATGTTAGATTAGTGTATGTAACAAATTACAAGGTTTTAGATGGTTGTAGCAATGTTTTGTAACAGCAGCAGCGTAATTAGTAGATTTGTCTAATCTAGGGTTAGTAAAAGTTAGTAGAAGCTTAGGAGAATAGAATGTAAGAGTAGTTTGATCAACCCCTTCACAAGATAGAGCAAGTAGACAAGTGCATTTTGGGCTATGGGGTCATTTACAACAGAAAAAAAACTTGGAGAAATAAATGATAATATTTTCTAAGAATGGAGAGATAAACTCTTGAGGTGTTGGCACTTCAAGGCCCCAAGCTTTGAATCTCAAATATGGAATGTTGGCTAGAGTGCAAGCTCTTTTGGACTCTAGTGAATTCCTCTTCTCCTTGGACACTTGAAATATATTTGCAACAAGACACTAGAATAGGAATCCTAATGTGATATCACTTTAGGGCTTTAGGAACCTAATCTAGACAAGATTCTCTTCACAATTCAATAAGTGGAAAGAATTAGAGAGAGGAAGAAACACCTTATGTCCCTCTCCTAGTGTTTAAGCAAGAAATATCATAATATTCAACATGAACAAGTAAAATTTATCATAACCATTGAAAGCATGAAAAGACATTACAAATTTTAGTTACTTCACCAATAATAATCAAGCATAAAACACCTAATTGCAAAAATTTCCACCAAAAATCATCAAGAAGAATCTAAAGCAAGTACTCCAAGAGGTGCACACTAGTAATTTCAGCCAAGTATGCCACTAGGGAGAAAATTCCAGAATTGTCCTCCTGTGTGAGGAATAATTCTGTGTAAAATGATTTTCCAAAGGTGTATTTATATCATCTTTTGGCCTAAAAATGTAAATATCAAAACAAAAGGGTCGACCTTACAAAATTTCCATTTTAATTACAAATTATAAAAAATCACATCTAAATATCCCTCAAATGGTGACATCATGCCCTTCTAGGGTGACGTTAGGCTCCCATAGTGAAGCGTTGGGAAAGGGAAGTGCAATTTTAGGCCTCCAAAGTCCCTCCATCAAGTCAGACATGCCAAAACATCACGTCAAGTCCTCCTCCATCAAAACCCTAGTCTCCTCTATGACATTAGTAGCTAGCTAGGTAACGTCCAAGCCTCCAAAGGCTAGCGTCCAAGTGGAGAAGGATGGGATCTGGTCTCCTAGACACGCCAAAGTGACTCCAAAGGAAACGACCTCCTTCTTCAATGTGAAATTGGTGATCACAAGCATGCCCCAGATATGGATTCTCTACATCTATCCTTGGGTTCAAAAGCCTCATGAAGGTTTGAACGAAGTCATCTCCTCATGAATACATGTCCACCAGGAAAGGTCCTGCAAAAACAAATAGATACGCCCTCCAAGGGTCCATAATTCATAATAATAATTCCAAGTAAGCCAAATATAATAATAGAACCACACAAACATGTTCATTAAACCCCTCTTTTCAAACTAAACAAATGCTCAAATACCTTATACAATTTATCAAATTTAGGTGTGGGAGGGGTGTTAAGGCATCCTATTGGGCCAGTCAATCCCCAAGTCAAAAGGGACCTATCTAAGCCATGTATGAGTATGAGGTGAAGTGGGGTAATACTTTTGTTCATGGGGTTCATGACATACAAGGGTTCGTATTGTGTCATTTATGGGTGCCTTTGTAGAGGGTTTGTTTCCCTTTGTCTGCGATGCAACATTTTTCCAAGCCCATTTTCCATTATTTTATTAAAGTTTTCCCAAGTTGAAGAAATTTGGAGGGGCACTAAACTAAGAAATCAAAATAAATCCCACACACACTCTACCTTGGTCACACTTGATCATGCTTTCCCAAGTTCAAGACAATAAGGGGCACTAAAAGGAAATGCATAGCACACATATGCTCTACCTTGGTTGGCATGATTGATTTATTAGTTATTCATTTTATGGGTCCCTCATTTTTTGCAAGAATCATTTCATTCCTATCGGGATCCCTAGGAGATCATCTCGAAAGTTTATTATTAGATTTTATCTTTTTCCAGTTACATTTACCTATAGGCCTTCAGCCCCTTCTTCCCATGAAATGAGGTATAGTCCCTTCTTGTGTCAGTGCACCCAAAAACCCAAAAGATGAGGAGTCAAAATGGGATAAGTATGGAAAATGATAAGTATGATTGGGGATGGTACGATGAATTTTCAAGGAACCCCCCAGTAGCACCCTATTCCTTAGGGTGACCAACTTACTAGAATGTAATACACCCACCAAGGTTAAATAAGGCAAAGAGTATAATTTTCAAGCAAACATTATGTAATCAAGAAAGAATTATTTGCAACACATTCAAATGCTTCCTTTATTAGTGTCACACTTACCATGATACTGGACTTATTACCTCATGAAGCAATATTTTTTGTCCTCTAGGGCCAGGCCACTGTGATGGATATTTCTCTGTTTTTGATGATGTATGGTGATGCATCAATGAATAGGAGGGGACCTACAGGGCTATGCTAGTCAATTTGTCCCTCGGCACTCCATGTCTGCTACTTATGGGCCTCAATACATGATATCCTTAGTTACCCCTAGTCTGAGGGGGGTAACAGTACCCATACCTTTCCATACTTAACACTTTCCATCTATTTTCCTTTCATTGTCTTATCTTTTGGAAATGGTTGTTACATGTATCCCAAAAGGTTCTTTAATTCATTCTCCGATGAGAAGAAGGGGCTTGAATTCCTAAGGTTGATGCAGCTACAAAAATAATCCAAAGATCATGTTATAAATTCAAAATGAAAAACAAAAATAAAGGGATATGAATGATAAATCAAAAGAAAACTAAGCTTGAGCTCTACCCCCTCATTATGAGGCCATCACCCCAAGTCATAATGCAATGAATGCATATCTAAAGAAAGGAGTTAATTGAGTTATCCTAATGCAATAAATGCATAAACCTAAAAAGGAGCTTGCAAAGAAAACAAATCAATATCAAAAGGAAGGATAAGAGGTGGAAAGAAACAATGTTTAGGAAAGGGTAACTCAATGCATTAAGCACTCCCTCTACAAAAGTGCTCATGGAGATGAGCATCACACGTGGCCTTGCATGTCAATGACACCATGACCATGAATTCAACCCCAGGACATACCACTCACTCACACTTACACTTTAATGGGTTTCTTGGGAAATAATCCTCTACCTAGGTACTAGCACACCTAATAGGGTTCTATGATGATCCTCCCATACGTAAACATGGAAAATTGTCTAAAGTCATAAGCTAGTGTGAAGTTTGAAGAAGATACCTAATGTGAACTACTTACGTGGCTTTTACATTAAAATGTAACTCACTTTTTATGATTCTAATTACTCTTTCAGACATGATGGTTGGTCTCACTTGATTCTCTAATCCCTTTCTTGATGATGATGTACAATCAAACATGGTACTATGGAGGACGTTTTTGATGATTCTCCCACACTTCATGGAGGAAGTTTCATATTGTATGGAGGTTGTTTGAGCCTCGATGATGAGCGTTGGACCATGTGGTGACTTGGCATTCCTCTTCACACCCTTCGGTACACCTTGGACCTTGGATGTTGTACTTTGGAGCTAAGACATTGCACCATGAGATTGATGTATCACTTGGAGATGGTATGGATCCCCTGGATGATGTTTCACCCCTTGAGGACGTTGAGGCTTGGTTTGGTGACATGGCACATGATGATGATAGTACACCTCTTGGGAGGGGTCATGGAGCCTTTTCTCTTGATGACACCATACCCTAGCTTGAGAATGTTTCACATGTGATGGAACATCACACTTGAGGATGATGTGACACTTTCTTGAGTTGACCTAGCATGTTGGATGATGAGTTGGCACCTTTTTTATGAGGAGATGTGACCTTGATGATGAGGCATGAATTTTCATGATACTTTTCACCTTTTTGGGAGATACATGACTTTTGGAGCCTTTGTACCCCATTTGAAGATGATGTCTCCCTTCGTGAGGCTTCTACACTCACATGTGTGGTGTTTTTAGAGGACGTAATCATGATTTTTCATTGAAACTTTGTTTTAGAGGCATCTGTGGGGGTCGAACTAGAACTATCCATCTTGTATCATGGATATATTATGTTTTTAGGGTATTTTAGTGGATATTATCTCAATTAGGGTAGGCACTTGGTTTCCTCATATAAATAGAGGAAGTGCTCCCTAATTTATTCATTTCTACTTGTGGAGGATTACTAATACTTGTCTCTTCTCTATTTATCTTTTTCCTATGGATGAATAACTCATGCAATTTCTTGGAGAGATGATCTATGGATGCTTTTTCATGCTTGATGGATGATTTCATGGTTAGGGTTTCATGGATGAGCATTGATCTACCTAGTAAGTTTTATTTCTAAGTCTTCGTGGATTTATTCATGAATGTGTTAAGTGTGGATGTTCTTATCAAAGTGGTGATAGTGCATTTCCATTGTATTTCTCCTAAATAGATTTTATCTTGTAAATACTAGGAAAGTTTGTAGTGGGCCACCTTCCCTTGATATCATTTTTAAAGCTTGTTGAAGGACATAGGAATATTTTTTAGGGTTTGTAGAGGATTGCCCTAGTTGTTTTATTATAGGATATATTTCTAAGGTTTGTAGTGGACTACCTTAGGGTTTATCTAAAATCCACCATCGATACCATGTTCTAAAGGATATAGGGAGGCTTTCTATGGTTTGTAGTGGACTACCCTAGTTGTCTTTCTATAGGATAGATTCCTAGAGTTTTTTTTATATCGATACCCACTTCCGAAATTTCCCTCCCCTTTTCTATTTTCCCAACTTCTTTTCTCCCTTTCTTTTCCCTCTTCTATACTTACTCGTTTTCCCCTTTTCCTCTTTTTCCTTCTATTCTCCCTTTCTAGTTCTATACTTAGTCATTTTTTCAGAATGGCGAGTTCCCTGGTTGGTGGACTTGCGGATCCTCATATCCATCCAAACCCTCACATCATGAGTCCAATCGACCACCACATTATCCTATACTTAGAAAATTTTGAAATCACGGGTTCCCAGGTTGGCGGGGTCAAGCTTTCATATCCCATGTTCTGTGATATACATTTTGCATCGAAAAGATTCTCTATCTACATTTTGACCATTGGACCCCCCCAGCTCCTAAGTATCTCTTCTCTCCTTTGTTAATTCTAACCAACTGTGTTACAACACTTAGTCATTTTTCTACCTTCTACAGTTGCAGGTTCGTGAGTTCCTGGGTTCACAAAATCCTCAAATCCTATTTCACTCTTGTCTGTCCCCGCCACCTTCATGTGTTTCCCAATACGCATTTAGTATGATTTAATGCTAACAACTCATCATCCAGGTTCCATAAATATTGTTGGTAATAAGTGAAGGGCTCGAGGAGATCTTCTATTAAAATGCATTAAACCAAGATTTGTGAAGGATTATATTATCCCTCTTAAGCGTTCATTTTAAACATTATCTGGAGAAAAGGAAATTTTTCGTCAACTTATGGCAGCAACTCGAAAACAATTATGTGGAGATACATCGAACATTTTTGGGTGTGAGGTCCAGAACTTTCAGTGGTCCAAAGCATATTCTTACTACTCATCCCCTTCTGCCCAGAGGGAAGTAATCTGAACGTCTGGAATCTCTTGTGTAGGCTATGTCCCGAAGGTTTTTGATTATAAGGAGTTGGTCGCCTGGTGCGTCGAGAGAAATATTCCAAGCCAGTGGATCATTCAATTGTGGGACAATTCCCCAGTCTCTATGTCGCCTCAGGGATTTCGCAAGATGTTGATACTTCTCGAGCCAACGCTAACCTTCAATGGTGAAGATTAAAGAGAATTATTAAAGAAGCATGACAATGGTTTGGACCTCTTACCTGAGTTCCTAGAGAACCCAGCAGTCATCCCTGAAGACATCACGAGATTGCAAGTTGGTTCATTTAAAAATCTCTTCCGGGAAATTTCTTGGATTTTCACGAGGGTAACAGGAAAAGAAACTATAGCCAACATTTCCTTCATGATTTTTTACATTTTATACTTTATGGTCAAGGAACAGGCCATATTCGATTGGGGCAAGTTGATTTCCATTGAATTTTCTTCCCAATTGTCACAATACAAGAAGGAGAAGAAATTATTTATTTCCTCTTATTTGGTTTTCGCAATAGCACATTGCTGTCAGTTTTCGAGATTATTTGTGTGTAAGAAGGTAAACTATGAATTCGACCCAATAACCTTTTGGTATCAAACATTTTGGAGGCACAATGCCTCCCAGAATTTTTATGAAGTTTTTAATGACTTTGTCTCAGTTTTTAAAGGTTTGTTGTTTGGAAAGGACACCCCCCGGATGTCTGACCAGGCGAGTAAGTTCCTGGATAGGAAGGGGACACTGGAAAAAATGTAGAATTACAATGTCATAAGGATTTTCGGTTCCAAGGAAAATCCTTCCTTCCTTCCATGCCACATATCTGACAAAATGTTTGTGACTGAAGTAGCAAGGCAAAACAACTATTGGTTGCATGTTTTCCATGAAAAGAGAAAAATTCAATCCATACCTCTGCCTTGGAAAGTTGGGGACTTCATATTTAGAAATATGAACAAGATTGATGAATTTGTAGGCCACTTTCACAGCCTGAATCTAAGTTATGTTGAAAGGATAAAAGGGTTCAACCCTAGCGGAATTTTTGTAGAACATTTACTCGCAATTGGCTTCAGCAATTCTTTTATTAATATTGTTCTGAATGAAGATGGATATAATGACTCGAGCATTCCTGCTTGTGACACTAGTGACTTGGAAATAATACTCTACACCATTGAGTCATACAAACAGAAAGGAAAAGGTCCTGGCGAGAAGAGTGCCCAATCACCAACTGTCACTCGAAAAAGTACAGCATCTCCGTGCAGTGCTCCAATGGCCCACCCAATTAAGAAAGCAACCCATATTTCTTTATTACGAGGAGGACATAAGAACCCTCCTTCGGGAAAAATCGAAAGCTCCCATAAACTTCCCTTGAGGAAGAAAAGAAAAAATATCGTGCAAGAAGAGGAAGAACCTCAATTCAAAAGTAACATACACTACTTCTCCCTTAAAGATATGGAACTCATGACTGATATCGAAAAAGTGTTCCCCAACGCTGATCAGCCAAGGGACATGGCTCACTAAAATCCTCTGATGAAAATAATTGAGAGCGAGACCTTCGATGAAGAAGAGTCTTTTGTATTTCAGAGTGTTGTTTTTTACAAAGAGTCCAAAAATTTAATTATTGAGAAAAGAGATGTAAATAATAAAAATCAAAAATCTTGTTCAGAGGTTAACCTATGGAACATGCGGCCTTCCCAAATTTCCCAAATTCACTGAGCAACTGGAGATTCTCTAGACGATTCTATCAGAGGCCTTGAAGTAGAGAACGCCAAGTTAGAAGAAAGAGTCAAAGAATTGGAAGAAGATTTAATGCATCTTCTAGTACTTGCTAGTCCTTTAAGAAGGTTTTTACATTGACGCAGTCTTACCCTTCAGTTTTAAAGTTACCAATATGATAGAGTTGAGAAGAAAAGAGGAGGATCTCCCTTCCTCAAACCAGATAAAAAAAAATGAACGCATCCTGGAAGGAAAAGGTTAAAAACTTGGATATCATTGTCCAAGCATGTCACCAAGATGTATTGAAGAAGGAAGAACTATTTAAGAGGCTGACTGAGATAGACCTAGACGAAAGCACCAATGAGGTACAAGACCCCAAATTGATCCTCAACTCATTTTTCCTAATCAAGCAAGCCTTTGATGAACAAGTTGAGATCTTTAAAGGGTTATCATTTCAAAATTTCTATGGCATTCTTGAGTATAATGAAGATGACGTAGACAACTGGCTAGTGGATTATTCAGTAAAAAATCAAAATATTGAAGAATCTTTGTGTAATATTTTCATTGATCTAAGGGACTTGGAGGACGAGCTATTCAATATAAAAATCTGGCATGAAATCAACGTGACACCAATGAGAAGCTACATCGAAGAGTGGTTTAAAAAATCTATCGACAAGCTGACCGATGAAGGGAAAAAGGTAGTTGATATGGTTCCTGTAACTGTCAATGAAAGAAATAAACGTAAATCGGCAAGAAAGTGACAAAGAGAGAGATACCATCATAGTAACTTCATATTGATCACATCATTCTTTCTTTATCAAGTCCTTCATCCAGTTACTCAACTTCTTTAAAAAGAAATGTTTAACTGAAGAATCATAATTTGATTTTTACTCTAGCGTTTTATCCAGGGTCCTTCTTTCACCTATTATTTCAAAAAAGTTCATAGTTTGAATCCATTTTCCCAAGAGGAATAGATGGAACTACTCTTAACTCCCTTTTAGCAAGTTTTAAAACCTAAATTCACCTTTTCTTTCATTGTTCTAGGGTTAGATTAGGGTTTGAAACAACTACTCGTCAATTTTAAGCCATAGTTAAACTTGATGTCTAGGGTTTGATTGGCATATTTCACCTTAAAGTATATCTTGTCATCATTTATTGCATTGCTGATTTAATTTTCAGCCTTCTAGGGCTTGAAGTATTGCATGGTTAGGGTTGTTATATTCTCTTATCATTTCAGAAAATAGTTGTAAGCTAAACCCTGATTTAATTTTCATTTTTAGCCAACATTTTCATTGATATCTTACTTGCTTAGAGGGTTGATTCATTGTTGTTGTTTATTGTTGAAGATCATCATATTTTACACAAGTTTTTCAATAGCCATATCTTTTATTTTGATTTGTAGTGTTTGGGGTATATTCTTGACCTATTTCAATTTGATATATATCATTAATTGTCTTGGATATCTCACACATACAAATTTGGAAATTGTTTCATTAAACCACCTTATGCTTACCCTGAAAACCTTGATCTAGTGATGGTATGTTTTAGTAGCTAATATAGGAGGTTGTAGACTTGATATTATATTGCTATTGGATTCCTTGTGTTTGATTTCAACCTTCACTAAAATGAGGGAAGTGATTGGTAAGGTGACAGTGGTAAAACTTCCATGTTACACTTGTCTTATCCCTTGTGAAAGGATTTGCACAAAGGTGTTAGATATTGTGATAACATTTTGGTGACATTGTTGAGGAGAATTAAGTTATTATCCTTGGAAATATGAAGTCTATGCTTCAATCATTCATTGATGAGTATGCATCAAATCCTAATCTAGTGTGTTCGTCTGGTGACTCCATTGAGGGAAGAAGCTCTTTTTCCCTATGCAAATTTTGAAGACCCTATCATTGTAAAGTAAAGAAAGAATTGTTGTAAAGGCATTGAAAATTCACCTTGGCTACTCCATTCATATGCTTTTTCAAGAAAGTGTCATCCTATTTTAATAATTTTGTTGGACACGAGCCCATTTTGGAGAAAATCACGACGTAGGAGAAATACAGCTGGTAGGAGAAGAAGCACATGGAAAGCAAATGTGCATGCAGAGGAGGAAAGAATGAGAGGTGTGCATGCAAGAAGACTTAAACATTCTAGGGTTAGGGTTTTGGTCAGAGGAGGTAATACCTGGTAAGCCAAAAACATGTATAAATAGGTACCTAGGAAGTCTTGGGGGGGTTCGTTGTTGTGTTGTTCGAATACTATTATTGGGTTTGGTTCAGGTTTTTGGTTTTGGTTCAGAATGTCTGTAAAATCCGATCTCATTTTGTAAGTTGATGAGTTGAGGAGAGGAAATAAGGTAGATCTTGAGGGTTAGATCACAGGCTTAGGAAATTGGTGTGATCTAGTCTGCCTCATTGTAGATCTCGACCCGGTTGATGGAGAGTTTTAATGTGTGTGGCACTATAGTTTTGGAAACACAATAATAAAATAGTAGAGCAAACAAATCTTTGTGGACATAGCCCAAGAGGGGGTGAACCATGGTAGATCATGTGTTATGCGATTGAATATTGTGTATTCCCTTTACTGTTAATGATTAGATGTTAGAAAAATGCGTGAATGACTAGTTAGATATGCCATTTTACATGCATGAATAAGAATGACAGGATATTCAATATAAGATGAATGTTAAAGTAAACAAATGAATATAACAAAGGTTAATCCTAGATCCCCACTCATTTCCATGTTGCAAGCACCTGAGTGTTGCAGCCACCCATAAGAACTATCTCATGTGAGACTGTGCAGTGCATCTTGTGCACTATGTTGCCTTCTGGCTTACCAGGGGGGTCGATAGTTTTAGGGGGTTTTGTTCAAAACCATAGTATATATGAACCTAGCTCATCCAAGGAGTAGTTAGAGGAAATAAACAACCAACAAATGGTTATGTTTCTGGTTAAAACATAATGGGATTGAGTGAATGATATGTGTTGAAGAATTGTGAAAAGAATGTCAGATATGGTGAGGAAACATTAAAACAATCAGAATATAAAAGGGGATGTTTAGATTGTGGAACCCAACAAAGGCAAAGATCGAGAATTGGTTTAAAACAAAGGAGATGGAATTTGCGCAGAAAGATAACAGAAACCTGAAGTCAACATCGCCCAAATATTTGGACAAGTACGTATTTAGTGACTTGCATGAAGTATTTTTTTGTGATTCCCCATATGTGTTGCAGTGGTGGATATTGAGGTTGAAATACAACCACCCTACAAATCAGATCAGATAGCTAGAGTATAATGCTTTGGATATCTCACAGTTACAACAAGTTGAACGTAAATTTACGCATGCAGTAGATTTTTGGTTAGACAGCATTGTTGTAGGATTTATCATAGAATTCGCATTAGATGTTACAAAGTCTTATAGCGCAACAGAGAAAGAGTTCCTAAAGGGACCTAGAGGTAGGTATATCAGATCGTTGTATACTTCCATCGATATTTTACTGTATAACAAAGGTGTAATGACAATGGCATCAGACAGATAAACTTCCCTGTGTGCGTGGGGGAATGGGGGAAGCACTGACAAGAGATGAAGATATGGAGGAAGATATGGATAAAGGAAATAAGGAGGAGTCCTTGGACCCAATCATGATGGAGGAAGACCAGATCAAGCAAATCATGGCAACAACTAGAAGAACACGTAGTGGAGTACCCTACCAATACAATATGAACAATAAGAAGAGATCCATAGTTGCGAGGGAAGGCTTGGAAAGTGATGAAGAAGAGGTAGATAATCTTCGAACTGTGGAGCATATTGAGGAAATATTTCACATGGCATATGAAAGGAAGACAAGAGGTACAAGGGTAGGAACCAAAGGCAAAACTCCTATCCATACCAGAAAGAACACCATTTAGACAACCAAATTTCAGTGGAAGAAACACAGCAGGAAGTACATCTACATAGGGAGAAACAACTGGGTGAGCTAGTTCAGGAAGCATTAGTCATGGATCTACATCGCACAGAGGTAGTAGTTCATCATTCAAGATGGTAGGACATGGTCCCACCATTAGGTTACCAGAATTCAAGGGAGAGGCATCTGAGGACCCTAAGAAGCACTTTTTCATCTATGAAAATATATGAGAAGCAAAGAAGATCACAGATGAGGATACAAAACTTGCGCAGTTAGCTATCACACTAAGAGACCGCACACTAGATTGGTACATGATCTTAGTTGTAAATAGTCCACCAGGACCAACCAGAACGATTGTAGATATCAAGAAGTTGTTGATAAATGAATTCCAGTAACCTAGCTCAGAGGATCAGTACATGAATGAGATGATAGAGATTAGACAGAAACCAGGAGAATTTTTCTGTGAGATTGACCGAAGATTCAAATTATTGAAGGGAAAGTTGAAGTACGTCATGACAGATATGCAGCATAGACATCTATTTGTGAATTCATTGCTACCACAATTGAAATACCCTTTGATACAGTAGAAGTTTCAAACTTAGGTAGAGGCTCTATAGGCAGCCTTAAAACTGTAAGAGAACCAATATCAGAAGACAGATCCAGCAATAGAGGAGTTGAAGGAGAATTTGAAGAATTTAACATTTCAACTGAACCAGAATAGGGGTAAGGACAAAAGAGAATTTGTTTGGTGTACCACATGTAGGACAGAAGGACACCACAAGAATGAATGCCCAAGTTTCATGCAATACATGGAAACAGGACTGCCAAACCCTTTTCCATCAGGAGGACTATGGTGTGATATCTATAAGACATAGGGGCATGATCCATATCATTGTCCAATGATGCATAAATACCATACAGTGCCTAATATTTCATATTGCAACTTCTGCAAATCAGTGGGACATGATGAAAAATATTGTAGGACAATGGATCTATGAGGGAAAGAACATTAGACACCTATAGAGTGAAATAATAAATGATGATATGGAAAGATCCACCTCAGTTTAACCAAGTACCATCCCCATATCACAGTGTGTTGTAGCAATATAACACTACGTAGCTGCAATACAATACCGCGCAACCATAGTATAATCTTGTGCAGTATAATCAGGTACTTCGGTACAATGCACTGCGAGGAGATAAAGTTGGCTCCAGAGGTGGAGGATGAGGTACAGAAGGCTTTGGAAGAGGCACAGGACTAGTCATATGTCATAACTGCCAACATCCAGGACACTATGAAAAAGAATTTCCACTTCCACCTGCGACATGTATGTATTGTCGCACATAATATCATGACACAAAATATTGTCTGACACTATTGGGGAAGATCCAGGAAAAGAGAAATCAGAATGTTCAATGGATTTATGTAGAAGCAAGGGATGATGGAAGAAATCTCAACATAGTTATGCATGGAGGAGCTAAGATAGGAGATGACGCAGCACGACCTGATCCAGCGCAACACCAATGGGTGAAGAAGAATATTGAACCACTGAAACAGTTCGATGCGGGGAAAGAAAAATAAATATTCGAGGAAAGGCAGGAATTCCTCAAGCAACATATTGCATCGACATCAACCATGCAGCATACGCAGGATGTACTAATGTATGAGATGCCTTCATCATTGGACCACACCCATGAAGCACAACCTTTCAGACAAGTAAGTACCATAAAGGATTTTCTGCAATCTTGTGTTAAACTACTAAATGATCAACCATTTTTTAAAGCATTACAAAATATGGTATAAAGATGTAACACAGAGGTAGAGGGGAAGCTAGAGAAGAAAATGGTTAATCATCTGCATACAAGGAGGAGAACAAGCATAGAAGTCAGACTGAATGCCAACATTGGAGACTTCAATATGGGGGATATTATACTAGATTTAGGATCTGAAGTAAATGTGTTACCCAAGAAGACATGGAAATGTATGGGAGATCCCACATTAGGATATTCACATGTTCAACTAAAACTAGAAGATCAACACAGGGTTCTTCCAATTGAAAGGCTAAATGGTGTGACAGTAGATCGAGATGGAGTGCACACTAAATCTGATTTTGAAGTGATAGAAATAGTGGATAGCACAACACCTTATCCAGCATTTCTTGGCTTGGATTGGGCGTTTGACAACCAGGCCATAATAAATTTGAAGACAAGGAAGATGACATTTGAGTCAGGAGAATACAGAGTCGTTGTGCCACTAGATTCATCAAAAGGAGAAAGGTTTGTACAACCCACTTGCTTAAACCTGGAGAAAAAAAAACCAGCTATATAGAACCACCGCAGGTGAAGAAGATTATGTGAATCCAACTGAAAATGGGGTACTCAGTTGGATAAGTATCACATCATGTGCTTCAGACTCAGATACAGGGTTGGATAATTGGAAACATAGATTACATGCAGTATCCACAAGAAGGTGCGCAAGAATAGATCATGCAATAATATGGGTGGGTACATAAATCAGGGAACCTCCCATTTTCTATGGCATTAATGATTTAGAATAATTTCTAACGAGATACTAAGATGAGGTGTTGGAAAATCAGAGGCTATTAGCCTTGGACATAGCACTCAAAGAAACATTTGCAAGATGGTGGGGTGCGCACAAAGAAACAATTAGGTACCAGTATCAATTCAAACAACTATTTCACATTAGATTCGACACAGAGAAGAAGAGCATAGTGATGCAGACATTTGATAGACAGTGATCACCACTAGAACATTTAGAGAAATGCATAACACTATGGACGATGACACAACCAGGAGAATGGCCTTATCACTTTATTCATACACTAGAAGGAATTCAACTAGTATGTAGACCAGGAACTGCGCAAAAGAACTGTAGAATGGACAACATTACAGCATAATTTTATCGTCACTTCTCATTTGAACATGAGAACCCCGACATTGAGTTAGCACTCAAACAAATCAGAGGAGTAATATTTATTAAGGAACCAGAGGTTGAACTTATAACAGAGTATCAATAGCAGAACAGACATACAATTAAGGAACTATTGTCATGCTATCATGTGCAAGAAGAAGCACCATATGAAGATGATCCATGTAATATCCAAATTACATAAATTGAAGGAGAAAGGGAGGTGGAAGGCCCATCTATAGAATCAAAATTATTTGTTGTGCCAATAAAGGTGAAGAAAGTAAATATTGGGAAAAATAATAATCCCAAAATCGACAGTATTGGAGACTACTAGGATGAACAAATAGTAGAAAGAATAGCAGAGTTACTGTGTGAATACAGTGACCTGTTCCCAACAACCTTTACAGAGGTGAAAGGCATAGCAGGAGTGTTAAGAACCAAATATCAA